>NW_019291594.1:27655-72970 GCF_000500325.1 Leptinotarsa decemlineata
TATTTAATATTTATTTTATTTTTCCAGTGCCTGCGAAATTTCAGTACGTAAATTTTTGACGTTTTGACTCACATTATTTCAATTATCACGGATATCTGAAAAAAACATTAAGCTAATTTCATTCGCTGATAATGGGAGCTTTTGATATGGACTATGTTATTTTTCTGCACCCCCTTGATATGAATATCGAAAGGAGGACTACAAGGAAACGAATTTAAATTTCTGAAAACGAGATAGTCGCATACCGATTTCATACAAATGTTGTATAGATTGACTATGCACCAATAACATTTGATATATTATTTGTACATTCTGAGTCAAATGTTCAGCGATGAGTGAGAAATGGAGAGTGAATATAGTAGAATACAACATGCTACCAAATTGCGTCATCTCTCGATTAAGCTGAAGACAATAGTTCAATACAGTGCGCAATTTATATGATATAAATGCTTGTCGCCAGATTAGTGAGTAGATGAACGAGAATCATGTAATTCATTCAGTCTTGATATAGGTATATCTATAAAAAAATTCTTCTGTAAAATATGGAAATTCCGCAACAAGCTTTTATATGGGTGTGATTTGATTCAAATTCTACTTTCTTCGTTTCAGAGCACACAATTGAAAGCGCATTCCTTCATTTCGTCTCCTTGATATGATGAAATAATACTATTTATAGCTTGTACCATTTCAGTTATTCCAGAAAAAGAACATTGAAAATAGTAAACACCTCATTTCAATCCATTCAATCAATTTTTCACCCAATTTGAATTTTGAGTTGGGTGTCAACTTTGATACTTGCTTTACTTTTAGAAATTTATCACTTCCACTGCCAATTCAGAAACGGAATATAAGAAATAAATAAATGTTTCAAGTTTGTCGTCCTTCACAGGGAAAAATATTTCTGCGGATGTTGTCAAATACTAGAGAACAATTCTGAACGTATTGGGATTTACTAAACCTGTTTTCTTAGGTTCATATGCGTTTAAGTTTCACGTTATCTCTATTACTGAATTCACATATTTCAGCAGTTTCCTTGAAAGTTTCAATGAACTACAATCATTTCGTCGAATACCCAGAGAAGGTTAGCAGATCTTCACTAATAAATTGTCTTGTCAAAAGTTATGTTATGTCATGATCATCTGTGGACTCCTCAAGGAAATATTTTTCATCCTACTCTATTATTTGAAGCAATTGGAGAGAAAGTATCTTTGCTCAACCTGGAATTCGAAACAGATATGTCATTAGAAGGGGTTTCAATGTCATTTATCCAATTCTGTTTATTTTCTTGATTTTTTCGCAGTTTTCGGAATATCCTTCAGATTGTCTGATTCCTCTCGTTCACTTCGAATTAAATTTCTTTTCAGCTGCACGATGCGTCTCACGGTTTCGAAATCGATTTATGTTTGACGTTTCCTAATTAAAATGCTCTTTTCGTCATTTTGGGTGTCGTCGCTTCGATCGATGATGAAGATAATGCAGTTTTCAACTTTGATTTATCATAAGCCACCACTTTATGGAATCAATATTTCACAGTATGAACACAAAAGCTTTTTTCCATTTTTTCCAGTAGTCACCCTTCTGATAGACTATTCACTTGGATCTGGAAAGACCATTAATTTTCGACATATTGTTCATATTTATATAATTCAGTTCAGGAATATACGATATGATAGCATTACCTGTAGCTGAATTTTGTACAACTATATATTGAAATTCTATTCATTCGTCTCCTGAATGAACAATGTACAGTGAATGAAAATAAAATACATACTATTAGCTGTGGTCACATATAGAAAAAGAGGAGGTATACAGGTCAATAGAACGTAGTTTTCAGTGCTCGTTTGGCGAGAAATGGACTGACTGACAACTTCGATTGACATCCCATCAACAGCATGTCTGTCATCAGCTTGATCAAATCATAACAGCCAACCTAAGTAACAATGCGGTTCAGTCAGAACGACCCAGGAGCAATCAGGAGTGAATATTCGCCTCACCACAAGCTCCATCACTATCTCTACCACCATCCTGATCACCCTCTGGGATTATAAATACTAGTAACACGAAGCTCAGCACTGCCTGGGGCCAGTGCGCATCGACATACAGAAGACAGATCCACTCGTTTATGAACGCGTGCCTGAGGGCCGCCGTAAGAGCTCCAAGATATTTACCGAATAGGTACATTTTCCAGAAGCTAGACCTGTGCCTACACTACGTAGATGCATATATGAGACAACATGCAAAAGACGCGTTTAACAGAATTCGAGCGCTCGATAATCTAGCGCTGAGTGATCTACACAACACCATGGGATGACACCAGATTCCGAGAGAGACACAAGCATACAGAACCAACGACCTCCTCCGAGAGTCGCTGTCAGGCGGCTCCGGTAAGTATAATTTTTTTTAACAGATAACAAACACTTCCTTTTCAGGTCCAACGAGAAGCTCTCGACCGCGATCTCTTTTAAAACAATAGTCTCCGGTTAGTTTTTGGGAACCCCATGCAATAATTCAGTTAGGAAAGTCAAGATGAAACAATACAATAGATCAGAAAGTGAAAGCACCTAGAGGCTGACTTTCGACCAAAGAAGGTCAGATGTCAATCTTGCTGAAGTGCCCATCAGTAAGTTGAGGACCGCTCCGGAGGAACGGGGTTTATGGATGAGATGGAATATTCTACACACAGTAACCGTTTGGGGAAGATCTCAACCCAGGGCACTCAACCCAGGAGGGGGCATGGGGAGGTTGGAGCTTGGCAGTCACTCGTTGCTGAGACTTCATGATTTAATTTTCGTCCTTTCGTCCAACGCAAATACCACCGATGATGTCTGTCGCAGTAGCAGATGAAACGTTTGGTACTCCAGATTTCATTAGACCACGGCATAACAGTCCGGGTTGTAGATATGCAATGAAAAAGAATTTCCAAATATTCCAACTGTTTCTCAGTACCGCTATATTTTCGCAGGCTGAATTTTGTATGAGGGTTCGTTTGATGTTGTAGATGAACAATAAGAAAATATTTTCAAATATTTCAACTAGTGCGCCAGCCACAGGGGAAGAGGAGCAGTAAGTTTGTTTCATGTTGTGAATGTGCAATGACGAAGGATTTTCACATATTCCAACTGGGGCTCTCCCACTGGAAATGAAAGGATCGCGTTGACATATGGAAATTACCCGATAATCACTGTTCTTCCATACCGCTATATTTTTGGAGGCTGAAAGTCTGTTTGAAGGTTCGTTCGATGTTGTAGATGTATTATAAGAAATAATTTCCAAATAATCCAACCGGGGTTCCAGCCGCGGAAAGAAAATGCGTTCATCAAATAAGGGTACCTTTTCATCACTGTTTTTTTGTTTTAATAATATAGATGTAATGTACAGTAAAGAAGGATTTATCAATATTACAATTGGGGCACCAACCGCGGAGAAAAGGCGTGTCCATAAAACAAAGTTATCTATACATCACTGTTTCTCCATGCCCTTAAATTTCCGGTGAGTGAATTTATATTCAGTATCGCCATTGCACCCATGCGGAGCTGGGGTGCGTGACTATTGTTTTTATAATTTCCAGTGAAAATTCATCACAAGCCAATCTCTGTTCTGGTAAAGCAATTTTCACTTTTTTTCTCAGACAGTACCTGAAAATGGTCCACCTGAGAAAATATGGAGAGTCTAGTATATTTCAATTGTTTATTAGGTGAGAATAAAATGAACATCTAAGTGGAACTCAAATGAAAACACATTCATGAGCATTTGCTGATACAAAGGAGTATTCGAAAAAGTCTTAATCGAAGTTATGAAGTATGGCGTTTCAACTTTGTTGTAAACATATGCTTATCCTGTTGATTTGTTATACTATATGCACGCACAATATATCTCAATTATTTACAATGTTCCGCACACCCTTGTTCAACTAGAGTTTAACGACATCGTTTATGTCGCACTCCCACTCGTTGAATATATTACCAAGCGACCTACCTATCTCAAATTACTCGAGGAGCGTTTATTCTATACCGGAATACCACCGTGGGAAAAATTTTAGCAATTTTGCGTAATTGGAAAGTTTAACTTCACATGAAATCTCTTCCGTGGTTCGTTCTACATGAGTCATAATAACTGTTTGTGCTGAGAATATAGAAACGTAAATTCATTTTGTATATATATTCCGGCGAAGAAAATACAACTGTGAAATATTGTTTTCCCGTGGAAAAATTGGTTTTACTCCCAAAATAGAAATGAAGAATGTTCAAAAGATAAAACATTTTTTGAATTGAAAATAACATATTTCTAGGAGAGATTAGTTTTTCACAAAGATGGAGGAATTGAGAGCTCAAACCTTTCTTTCACACAAATATGTTATTCTTTAAAAGATATTTTTCGGTGAGGAGTTGATGTTTTTACTGTTTTTTTGCTTTTTCCATAATCTGAAAAATGAACAAAACTAAATCAATATAGAATCAGCTGAAGACAGAATATTTTCCGAAAACTAAGCTTAGATTCATATGTCCGTTTTCAACCTGTTACATACGCAATGGTAACCAATTCCACATAGTTATTGAAATACACTTGTTATCTACTGAAAGACAAACATAAATTTGTAAGGAGAATCATAAGGCGAGGTGGAAAAGTATATAAAATAGTATGGAAGTGAAACATATTGTTACGTTTTTCCCCGTGTGTTCACTAATAATTGACTACTTCGAACAATAATTCAACTTAACTTTATTTCACTGTTGATACAACAACACTTCAACTGAAATTTCAACTATTATTCAAATGTCTATCGCCTCATTAGATAGATACCAGTGGCGGCCGGCGTTATTTTATTCAGGGCATGATTGCAACAATATTTATCGTACCTATATTCTACTTCTTTGCACAATAGTGTTTCTCAATAACCATAATGATATTCTGTAATAGATTGAGTTTACAATAAAAATGAAAGTTGTAGCTGCTTTTTATATTCCAGAAAAAACAGTTTGGTTAGCTCCACTGATTTCTGGTGCTTTCACAGTTTGACTAGGCCAAACTTTTTTTGATCCACTCAAAAGTTGTTCAATTCAATTGAAACAAAAGTTCTCACTGTGTTATTCATTCAATAATTGTTGAATAACTGAAATCGTTCAACTAAGGTTGACTCATGATAACTCGCCTCAACTGCATATGAAAGTTTCTTACTCATATAGTTGGTACTGATAGTATTTGTATGTATTCAATTTTGAAATTTATGAATGACTAGTTGTTGCCCGCGGCTTCGCCCGTGAAGAATTTGGTAGTTGTAGTACTAATTAGTACTATGTTGCTGTATCGCTGCTGTTCCAATGTTTTGACAGAATCAGAATCAACGAACTCAGGCGTGCGCAGCGTTATAGAACAGCGTTTTCAAAAATTTTTTTTACAGTGGTGAGTTACAGAAAAATTTATAGCCTAAAAACCTTCTCTATGAAAAATTACTTATACATGTCAAGTTTCATCATGATCGGTTGAGCGATGTAGAAGTTTATCACTTACCAACCAACCAACATCCATTTTTATATATTAGATCTCTCTCGATCACTATCAATTTCATTATTTTATTGCATTGCTAATGCTATAATTAGTTTGTTTTCTTAATCACCTCAACTTTTTTCTTAGCTGCTGACCACTCGAAAATACAATATGTTTAAGACTATGAAGGATTATGACTTATACCCTCTCATTGAATCCAATTGTTCAATCCATATTTGTCCTACACAACCTTACACGTTGAAAACTAAATCAATTGATTTCCATTCAGAATGTTGACATTCTTCTACTCGTAGACTCCAGAAAAACAAGGATTAATTCACAGAATTTTGTTCAGTAACACATATTATCTGAATGTAAATCACAGCCAGTACTCATATTTTAAATTCACATTGCATATCTCTCTCTTGGGAGCTATGAGCATAATAGAAAGGGTCAAAGGTCAACCATCTTTCTCGTCCAGCCCGTAGCACACTCATTATTACTCGGTGGACATAATTTATTGCGAATATCATGATCCTGTTGCAAAACATGCTTATTTGCCGTGAGTGGTCGTGTAGAGGACCCCTCGGAAAGAAGTGGCTCGAGAAAAAGCTGAATACATAGCTGGCTTCATAAAAAAGGAAACTACAAAAAATATGTTATTTTAATGTAGGTATCTACTGATTCAGACAATGAAATATGAATATTCTGTTGTGATTACTATTTCCAGCTGATACTTCACGTAAGACGAAGAACAAATTTCAGCCACTTCAACCAGTCATAGTCAATATATAGGAGGGATCAGCGTCTGTGGGTCTATTTGACCCTCCACTGCAAGCCGCAAGGGTTCATTGTGGCTGAAACATATCAGAAAACAATGGACTCATTTTATGAATGATCTTTCAGATCAGATGTCAGGAATGAAAACATGCCTTTGAACTTGATCTGGTTGTCAATGAAGCAGGCACAGAGAATGTGCTCCACTGATCTATTATTATCCAAACAGAGACAGCCTGTATCGCCTTTCAACAGGTCGAATCTCGGATCATGATGATTCAGAGGACAATGACCTTCAAGAACTGCTGTTACAGAACGTGAGTCATCTCTGCTGTAGTATACCAATTGTTTGGTAACCCACTTCGAAGAATGTGTGACTGCCTTTCATTGGACCAGTCCAGGTATTTGGTGTTTATCCTGAAGCCATACCAATGACAGGTTCTGGTCCAAAGAAACCGCTCGCACTCTCCCTTGCGAATAAATCAGCAGAATAAATCTGGCCACTGTGGCCAGAAATCCGATAATTATTCTTTGTTTTGTATGTGACGTTCGTTTCTGTCAATCTTCCAAATACATACTACATGGAATATGGTCACCTAGGTCACTAGGCCTGGGTCTGCGACCCGGAAGTGTTTTTGATTCATTTGTGAATCAACAGCCACCTGATATTGGTTATTTCTTTTTCGGAAGATGTAATTGGAAATTATGGCTATATATGGCAGCTCATAGTTGTCACTTGGAAGCATTGAGTTGAAGGTCATTCTAGGAATCCCTTGAATTTAAGTGTCAGCTAGGAGTTTGATACGCTCCACATGTGCGTTTTGTGCAATCTGTAATTTGCACAACTATGGTTCTCATGGAGCACACAGAGTACTGGACAAAAGTACCTGGCAACAAACACAGCAGAACCTTCATTAGGGAACCGTCCGAGAAAATAACCGAAGAACTACTAACCGGTCATTGTTCGCTTAGAGGACACCTGAATAAAATGAGGCTGTACAACGGAGACCTTAGCTGCAGATTATGTAACGAAGGCATAGAAACAGCTCTACACATCTTATGCACTGAATCACAGGAGGCAGGCAATATATGGACGTACAAAATTACGACCAGAAGAATATGACGAACATCTAACACGGAACCTGTACAAACTGATACAGGGAACGAGACTGATGGAATGGGTGTCATGAGAAGATGGGAGAATAAACGCAATAAGCCCAAGAGGCTGCAGTGTTTTCTGGAGACTTGGACTAAATGGACAAGTCAGACAGCTCCCAAGGTACAAAAAAATGATTCTCATGACACCAGAGATAGCCAGGCAACCCTGATGTCTCTTCAAACAAGAAATCCTTGCCTGAGCTGGTTTCGACCATCAGACATCTATACTGTAAATGATCATTAGACTAACAATCATCACATATATCTAATGGATTTGTTGATGGCTCAAGCCTGAGAATTTTCTATAGATCTTTCAATAAAATTTTTTATCAAGGATCACGTTCAGATTTTTGACTTCCACTGCAAATGGAATAACTTCATCATTGAAGGGAAGTGAAACTGTATCATACGACTTTCTTCTTATGAAAAATACGACCATCACAGATCACAGGCCACCCTTTCCGACGTGGGTATTGCTAGGAGGATGAGGTAATCTGCATAAGCTAGTGACTATTCGTCAGAAGCTTCTATATAATGAGGGGTGGCAGCAAGTCATGGCCGATTTTATGTATTTTTCAGCCCAGGCTGCTCCGAAAAATGTAGGTAGTGCAAATGAGAATCTTCCGATATCGATAAATACGGCCACCACAATCTCCCTTTGTGTAATGCTGAATCTTTCAACTTGTCAGTTTTATACTAATACTGGTAATGGTTTCAAAATAGTGAGACAAAAAATAGATATGTGGTTTGGAGAACATGAGAATACGAAGAACAGTTTTGGAATATTATTCGAGAAGTGACATGTGGGTAAGGTAACCTACTTCGAGAACCACAAATTTTATTGCTGCTCAAAGACGAACAATTTTTAATATAACGATAAGTTAGTCAACACTGTCGTACTCTAAATTTGTCTAAAACTAAATTGTTCAATATAAGACCAACTCATTTTTTATGTCATTGCACTTTATTTGCTAGTCAATAAGCAATTTCGAATGAGAATGAACGGAAGGAGAATTCGTTGACGGACAAATCAACATTTTTTTTCGATTCCTCTACATGTCGTTGGCCTTTTCCCCAGTCGATTTAATATCGAAACCAATCATTTCGGTTCAGAAATCAAAGAAATATATTTTGCCGGTAAAAACTTGTCGTTGATTTAGAGAGAAACGAATTTCTAGTCTCTTTTTCGTTTCCACTCGTCACTTTCACAAATCTAATGAGAAATGATGAAATAATTGAACGTCTCGTGAAAAAGTTTGGCCTAACTGGAAAAAGCAACTTTGTTTTGTAAGCTTCATCTCGACTTTGCAAGAAAAAGTTCCAAATCTTTTTGTATCAAGGGAAATGTCACCGTGAAGGATAATACGAAATTGAGATTTAGAAACGGATTTCGACTCATGTAACTCGACAGAGAAAAGAAATCACATTGGAAGAATTTTGTTTATTCAATTTGGCGTTTCAAATATTATGATCTCTCCTATATGTATATATTTATTAGGAAAACGGTTTGAAATGGGTATACTCTGGATGCTACGTTCTCATTTACTATTCATGGGAGGTACGAAAAACCATATTGGATGTTGAACATGATAAGGGTCAATCCTTCTTTGTATACTAAAACATTAATCAACGGAAAATGTATTTTAGTCAAATTTTTTCCGGTGTTAGGACCGAGATCAGTCGTAACAAATAATAGACTTAGTAGAAATTAGAATAAAATAAATTGATGAATGTAGCCGTTACTACGTGGTAGGACTGCAGTAACGTTAGTTACGAATAAAAGTGGTAAAAAACATAGAAATTTTCATTTCTCTTTTCATTAGAATGAAATATTTTTTTATCCTATATTCAATATGAATTTCTACAGAATATAAAGGTCATCAATCGAACAACATTGTTTATTACCATGAATGATATCTGTTCTAGGTCCATAATGAATATTTTTAGTTCAAAGTCAAAGATAAAAATTGATTTCTGTGTAGTTGATTGTTAGTTTGAGAGTAGTTGTTTTGAAAGATGTTTTCCTTTCACTGTGAAGCGAAGAAGCTTTCTCCAGAAAAAAAACTTTTTCAACTGCTCAGCTACTATTAGCTGTTCAAGTGAATGACGTAAGATTGATATATCGACTCAATGCACATAAAATTCATTTTCATTGCGTAGCAATTGTAGTATTGATAGCAATTTTCTGAATACATATTTGAATTGTGTAACGATTGACTCATCATGAAATGCATACGAATTATTTCTTTGAGGGTTGAGATTGGCAGGTTGCGGAGATTAGGCGCTTTTAAATTCAGTTGCAAGATTTGACTGGAACTAACATACAGTCCTATATTACTGGAGTTTTATCCCTATACCAAACCGTTATTTCAAAACTTTGACACATGTTTCAGTCACCAAGTGATCATCTTCAAGAGGAAAATTAAATTTTTTTAATTCATCGTATCGAAGTGTGAAAATAACGGTTTGGTATTGGGATAAAACTCCAGTAATATTCATTACCACACCAAAGGTTCCAAACAGTGCATTATAAATTAGTAAGTGTGAGTAGGTAATTTTTTTCATTTCATGTTATTCAATCATTCAGTTATATGATTCGATATCCCTGCGATTTACAATTCAAATTGTCATTAATAATCTTATCATAGAGCCATGTATTAGACAATCTGTAGCCACCTAAGCTAGGCTTGTATCGTGGCTGTAACAGACTGATATTGGTTGTGTTATATATAATATACAATAAAATAAATACATAACAGGGTCTTTCACGACGAGCGTTCGTTAGGATTACATGAAAAACGATTCAAAATAAAAACTTGATATTTTGTAGTAACGGGTTTCACAAAATGGTCTTCTCAACTAAATTATTTTCAACTTTTGGTCTCTTTTCGTTATACTGGAAGTTGAGGGCAACTTCCTTATTTCAAATAGAACATCCAGTATTTTATTATATTTTTGAATTCCTTAGTACATTTTAGGCCCACTTTGTACAACAATGCCTACATTTGTTGGTTTTCGAGATATTGATTTTTTTCTGAAAAATTTGACAGTTACAGCACCACCCCGAAAAAATCATATCTTATAGACAGTAACAGATGAAAATGTAAAATTTCACAGAATCACACCTTAAGTATCTTGTCGTGAATAGGTCTATCGAATTCTCGAAAATAATTTACAGGGTGGTCGAAATTTCCACCTGAACATAACATCGAGAAAACTGATGAAACTCGATTTTTTCAAATAGAAACCATTCACTATTCTATTACCACGAAAAACATCAAATTCATGAAGAATTTACTATACCTGAAATACACCCTTGGCAAGATATATCCGATTTTGGGAAATATTTGAAATGTAAATCATTCGAAACAGTACCAAACCAAGAAAGCTTTGAAAACAACAAATATTTAAAAATGTTATGCGACAAAATTGACGTGTATTTCGTAGTTCTCTATTTGTGTGCAGAATGTCTCGTTTGGGGTATTCTAATGAAGATTTCCTGAATTTAATAATCATTTATGTTGAATTCAATAAGATAATGGACAGAACTTGTCGTGTTTTTGCAGAAAGATTTCCAAATGTATACAGACCCAAAGGAAATATTCTAAGAAGACTTCCAAGAAACTTCCGTGATTTCGGATCTTTTTCGTCTGTCATCAACAAAAATAAAACACTCGTAAACAATGAGGACATCTAAATTGTAGTTTTGGCCTACTTCACAGCCTTTCCAGAAAATTCGTTGAAAGACACAGAAAAGTCACTTAGAAATTTATGTTAGTAAATAAACCGGATGTTAATCAAACATAAGTGGCGTCCCTTTAAATATCACCAAGTTCAAAATCTGAAACCTCACGACTTACCTGCACGAGTGGAATTCTGCGAATGGTTTCTTATCAAGATACAAGAGGACCCTGAGTTCATGAAGAACATGATATGAACAGATGAAGGCGAATTTGCCAAGAATGGTATGTACAACCGCCATAATAGTAATTTTTGGGCAGCAGAAAATCCAAAGCTCGTTCGCCAGCGCAACTGCAAGGATTCTTGGAGTTTTAATGTTTTTTGCGCTATCAAAGAAGACTGAATTTGATGTTTATATCTTTATGAAGAGAATTTGAATAGCGATAGATATTCGCATATAATTAGGAATGTGGTTGGTGAATCCATAAGGCATGTTTCTGAACAATACCGTTTCAAGTTATGGTATCAGATGGATGGAGCTCCTGCACATAGTACTGATACCGTTGCTGGGTTGTTGAATGGGATGTTCGAAGATCAGTGGCTTTGCTACAATGGGCCATTTAACTTTCCTCGTCGCTCTCCGGACCTGACGCCATTGGACTTCTTCGTGTGGGGATATTTCAAAGAAAATGTTTATGCGGATCCTGTGACTGATAAAGAAAACATGAAACGAAGGGTTCTGAGAGCTTTCAATAATTTGATTTCTGACTCCATACAGAAAGCTACAAATAGTGATTTTTTTGGAGTGAAATACCCTGTATTGAACAATATCGGACCCAAAACAGAACCTTGAGGAATACCATGAATACATATTTTTTGTCACTGTATATATCATTAATTTTAATTTGTTGATTTCTATTTTGCACATAACTTGCAAAATCGTTATCGTTAGATCGTTATATCGAATGTAGTTCCACGAAATCCAATTGCTTGTAATTATTCCAAAAGTATTGAATGGTGAGAATTCTTAGGTAATTTTGAGATAGAAATTTTTATCATAACTCATCTTTCAAACACCAACAGCCAATTTTCAATGTGAATATTCCAAAAGGTTTCAACCAGTGGCGCCCATACCTTTTCTGATTGACGTCTAATTACATTATTTTGTTATTTTACCGTTGATAAAAATAAATAACTTGAATAAAACTCAAAATAATTGAAAGTAGCTATTCTGTTGTGAAATTTATGTTTCCGAAATTTTTGTGAAAAAAATTGTCAATAAATACTTGAATATATATACAAGATACAAAAAAAACATCGTTCTGCAAGAAGGTGAGATTTTGGTTTCCTTTGAGGTTATTTCTTCATTTCCTAGCGTCCTAATTCCACAGACCTTGTAATAATTCAGGAAATTGCTAACGAAATTGACAAATTCGTTTCGAAATCAGTTATAATTCTCAACTGACGCAATAAATAAAGAGTTCTAGATAATTTTCAACTCAATCGGTCAATATGACAGGTCCACGTGAGAGTACTATCGACAACTAACGCAAGTAATTCAACACTGTTTGCACTTGATGTAGTGGCAGAGCTTGCTGAAAACTGTAACTGTTGCGTTTTGTCTGTATTCAGTTTGAGTCGATTTGTCACAAACCAACTTTCTGCCTTATCATCGACTTCCTTTGATATTCTAGATAGTTCAATAGAATTTTTGTCAGAGTAAATAAACGTAGTGTCATCGGCAAATAAACCAGATTCAAATGGATGCATGAAATTACTAATGTCATTCACGTTAATTATGAATAGAAGTAGTCCCAATACTGATCCATGGGGAAATGCAATTATTGCTATTGACTGCTTGATATATTCGACAGATATAATTTTATGAGGGATAGAGATACTCCCCTGACGCCATGGTAATATAGTTTTTCCAATAATATGTCGTGAGAGATGCAGTCGAACGCCTTAGAGGTGGAATGTTGCTCTCATTAACAACAGGAAGGAACGGCTATGGGTAACCCCTTGTGCCCCTACCTGGCAAACCTGTTCATGAGTAGTTTCGAAATGGAAACCAAAGAAATGTCAAAGTATTTTACTAGGATATTGCTGAGGTATATAGATGATGCTTTCGCGATATTCTATAAAAAATCGAATATTGAGAATTTTGTTTCCTTATCAAATAACATATTTCTATCAATAAAATTGACGTATTAGAAAATAAAGGACAACTTCCACTTCTTGACATTTTGGTTACGAGGAGCGAATATGGAGGGCTAGAACACGATGTATTTAGAAAAGATACAAGCACGGGCAGGTATATTCCTGACAGTTCACATCACTGTGGACAGCACAAACGTGCTGGACTGAATTTCACTTTTTCTCTCACACATGAGAGGTTCACAAAAGAAAAACGTACAATACAGGAAATAGCAGCCACTAACGGTTTCTCGAGGGGTATTGTAGATGATATAAAAATAAAAAAGATATGTAATTATAAATAAATACTCCAACCCACTCCATTCAAATCGTCCTTTATTTTCTGAAACTCATCTGTTTTCCCAGACCAACTCAATAACTTTCACCACCCATTTCTCTCTGTGAAGTGGAATATGCATTACCCCAGAGCAAATTCTCCCGCGTATGTGTTCTCCTTCAAACATTCATCTTGTTATACCCCGCACAAGTGCCATTTCGAACCTTTGAGTTCGTCTCTACAAAAAATAATTATCACAGTGTCATTCGATTTTTTCCCAGAGTGATTTAAGGAGTGTGCCAAGCAAGACATGCAAACATATAGTTTGAAAATTATGAAGAATTTAGTTAAAAAAGAGTGCGTGTGTATTTATGTGCGCACGTAAGAAGTTATACTTCGTTTTTTCGAATTATTTTTGCTTTGATTTATTTGATAATTCGTTTTTTATACATGTATTCCAAATATTTATTGATAATTGAAGAGGTGAGTGCATGAAGGGGTTATGTACCAAAATGTAAAATTTCCGGCTTTCAGAGGGAATAAAGGAGTTATGTGTTATACTTTATTTGTATCTATTACTAATTCAATGATTCACTTGTAAACTTATTACGTGATAAATAATCTTTAAACGATATTTTTCATACAGGACTCAATATTTTATACTATTTTTTCACAATCTCAAGAAAGAAAAGCTTATTCATTCGAGAATCTGAAGTGTATTGAAAGGCAAACTGAAAAGTTCACCATGAAAAGTTACTGCGTAATATGAACTACTGGAAAATACAATTGATCAGTCACCTGTTTTCATAAGTTTTGCCTATAAATTGAAAAAAATTATTGAAAAAATTTAATATTCATACTCAGCTTTCTTAAGTAATTACGTTTCGGGAAACAATGCGTTTCTGATTTACAAAGCCTGTACTCATTATGAAAATTTCGCCTTGATCTGTGATATTTCTAATTTCGTTTGACACAAGTCAAAAGAATAGAATGTCCGTTTTCAACCTCTCTTCTTAGTAGTGGCACAAAGGTACGTTCAATTTCCACAGAACTATTCTTTAGTGATGATTTTTGTTTCGTTCCATTCAATAGCCAACGATAACCATATGATTTTGGAATATTTTGCGCTAACTCCGATCCCACCATCTGTCTTCTTCTCATATATTCACGATGTTCATTTTTTCTCACATTTGGGGGGCTTGAGTATTCACCAATGTATTTCCACAGGAACAAGGTATATTGCAAATCTTCCGTTCTTTGAACCGTGTATTTGGATTCAGTTTGTGTCAAAAGTGAAAGAAAAAAATGTGAATTGAGAGACACGCTTGTTGAAAAATACAAAAGATAATTAGGAATAATACAGATAAAATTAGAGTCAACGGATTGCAGATGGAAAAAAATTATAATAAAATCGAAAAGTCTCCAAGTCTAGATAATATTGAAGTCGGACATCTCAAGGAAATTATACTGTCGCAACTCAGTACTCGCTTATTAACAAGAGGATTTTATTCGCTGTTTCACCCATGCATCATTTATCCAAATAATTAAAGAACTCATTCAAAAACTTAATAAAATATTCATTGTAACGGAACGGGGAATATACTTCAGGAGTAAATTTATGCTAAAACCTTTTCTGAAGATCAATAGATGCTGAATGGATTTCTCATTACTGTCTGTTGATGATCTTGACCTCCCTCAATATTTATGAAGATATATGTGCTGACATTGCAACTTTTATCCGGTCACTGTACTGAAGTTAAATGCTCAGTATGCAATCTGTGCAAAGTTTGTGTATTTAGAGATTGTTTTATAGTTCTAAATCCTGTGATCGTATCAATTTTTATGTCTATGAACTTGGAATATTGGAAGATGGAATTCCGAATACTGAGTGTTTATGTTTTAGAATATTGAGGTTGAGGTTGGAACATATTTCAATTCATTTATTCGCTTGAATGAGTTTGAATTATTTCATGATTATTTTCTATACTTGACAATACAGCAATAACATCAATTTCACCATGTGTCATGAATTGATCCACAAAAAATTAGGAAAATCTTCGGATACCCTTGGAACTGGTGTAATCACGCCGATCTACAAAAGTGAAAAAAACATGACCTACTATCTTCTCATATATTTGATATCATACCTAACCTGTGAAAATATCAGAAAAACTCATATAAATTCATATATAAAAATGAAGTGATCTCAGAAAAACAATTTGGTTTCAAAATTGGGAAATTGACATAGTATACCATTCAATCATTAGTTTCTTCCATCAGAATTGGCAAAAACATCACAGCGCTTGACTTGAACAGAACGTTCGATAGCGTAAGTCTTTATCAGCTCTTGGAAGTCTCCGAGGAAATTGAAATCACACGATTACCTCTTCTACCGTTATTTGGATCATGGAAAACATAGCATAAAAACTGAAGATACAATCAATGCATACAGAAAGATTTAATACGTAGTCCCTCACAGTTCTATTTAGTCCGCCACGTCTTCTCTGCGTGGAGTGCACCCCAAACGTCCAATTTTCTATCACCCTAGCGCATAAATTAGTCTGAATTTGACCGATGGAATAGATTATGTTGACTTTGAGGAACGCTGGGGCCTGTGGCTTATCCGCTCACACCTGCGACTTGAGAAAACCCCACAAGAAAAAGTGCAGTCAAATCGCTCAATATTATTGGCCAGTTCACATCACATCCAAGTGAAATGACCATACATCCAAATCGCTCGTGCAGAATATCCAATATGGTATGAGCTGTGCGACAAGTAGCGCCGTCGTCTTGAAATCACATGTCGTTGGTGTCAGAATCATCCAACTCAGGTCAAAAAAAGTTAGTGATCATTGACCTATAATTCTCGCCGTTGACAGTGATGGTCTGGCGATCCCAAAGAAATATGGAACGATGACGCCGCCAACTCAAAACCAACACCAAATAGTGACTTTTTCGGGATGCATTCATCCAGAAATGGGTCAATTTTCGAATTTTCTCGGTAGGACAATTAATAATAATATTTATTTGACTACGTTACATAATACAATACGTTTGTAGCAAGTCATGTTTGGCTTTACATTTGAAATTACAAGTTAAAATTTACACAACATTCACAAATTGAAATTTACACAACAATCACATATGTAAAAACTTTGAAAATCAAAAAGAAGTAGTGACTTGATTGCTCACTTTGGAAAACTTTACGTACTGTGGTAACTAAATATATTAATTGTCAAACCAAATATGTTCTGTAATAGTGGAAGACTTTATGTCAATGACAAATTTTCACTTCCTTTTCCTCCTCGTACTTTGCATGTTGGAGATGGTTCTCTCTAAAAATATTTTTAAAATATTCAAACAAAAATATTCACATTTTATGCAAATGTTTGCTTATTGTGATGTTCATGTTCATGTTCATTTACTAAAGTTGTTGTACCTCAAGACAGCAGGATCTTCTTGTATATACTTGACGAGTAAGTAATTCCAAAATATTAAAAGAATTCAAAGTTCAATCTAAAACTAAAATAAATATCATTGAATATTACTTACTTGCAGTTATCGCACTGATGATGGCGTAACAGCCGAAAGCGCTTCGCAATTTATGAATAATTTTTTTACACGAAATACGATTCCTTTCCTGATTCCTGTTGGAGAAGACCCTATATAAATACTGAAGGCAGCAGAATTGTGAGTTTTGCTGATAGTACTGCTGTTATATATCGTTCAAACCACTGGACTACTTTCGAAAAATCATGTTTCACATCTTTAAATCATTTTCAACAAGCCTAGACTCTTTTCAGTAAAATAAATGTACGGAGAAACATATCATTTCTACTTAAAATAGGTTTACTCATTGAGAACACATGAATACGTAGCATTCCAAAAGTAGACGAGTAGATCACCTCAGATACGCTCGTATTAACCTGTCTCGTATTAACCTGTCTACATTGTGATTTCCATTATTTGATAGGAACTATCATCAAAACAGTTTAGGAGCAAAACGCATGTCCAGAGCAGTTTGTGGAAGGAACCACCAACACATTGAGATCCGTTGTGACACAAACTAAACCCATAGGTATATACGGTTGAAAGAAGAAAAAATTATATTTCCAATATATCTTTCCCCTGTGGAAAAATTACGTAGGTGAAACTTCAAGATCCCTAGATGTCAGAAAAAAAGAACATCTTAGATATAAAAGGAGAAGACGGATGGCAGGATCGAGGTCAGCGAAAATCTTCAAGTGATAACCTCATAGAATGTAATGAAACAATAATCATCACCAGAGAAACTCATAGAAAAATTAAACTCAAAGAATCCGCATATATTCTTCTACCAGGTAACGAGTGTATTTCGAATAGTTGTGTGGAAATGTATCGTACCCGGTTGCCATTACTAAGAAGAGACGTTGAAAACGGAAATATGATTCTTCACTAAACTGAATTCTCAAAAAACATCCAGTATGTGTGTTCATGCAGACTGTTGCGTATGACATCTGGACATTCCATTCTATTGACTTGTGCCAAATGAAATTAGAAATAATGAAGTTAGAGCACAGGTTTTTTATTCGAAAAAGAATTGTTTTCCAAAACTTCAACAACTTTGGAAAGCTAAGTGTCACTATTGAATTTTTTCAATTGTTTTTTTTTTCATTTTGTAGGTAAACCGTATCAATACGACAAGTTACTGACTGACTGGTCAGGCAGTAACTTTTGGGATGAACTTTTCACTTTGCCCTTTAGACGGATTGTGGAAGGTTATAAACCAAAAAACAGCATAACATACTGTTAACTTTTTTTATTCTTTATTGAAACATGGATTTCTCAGATTTTTCAAATCACATAGGTCTCAAAGACCGTGGAAATTTCCAGGTTCAAACTTCAAAATTCATTATGGTTTATGTGAGCTTCCACCAGTAATTTTACCTCCAAATTAGAATTAAAAATATCAATGGTACAGTTCGGTCACAGTTTCTGCAAAAATTTCCAAGACATTCGCAGATAACAAATTATCCTTCTTACGTTCAACTGAACTTTTTTGAATTGAATGTTTGTGGAACTTGACTCTGGATAGAATTATGAATCGAATGAATCGAATTTTCCATAACGCGAATTCAACTCCAAGAGGAACTTCAGCTCTGCTGGGAGAAAAATTCTCGAGGTCTGATACGATCCAATTATTTATTCATTTTCGAATGTTTGTCCCCAGGCAATCACCTCCTGCTTTTAAAAGTAATTTGTCTTATCAAATCCTCACCTACGTGTCGTTTAAACTTAACGACGACGCAACTTGTGATATTAATTAACTCCAAGTGCAGGGGCAATTAGCAAAACTTTAACGAGAATTTGAGTGTGATATATATTCATGTGACTCGCGAGAAAGAGAAAGGAAACGTACATGTGATAGTGCAAGAAAGAGGAAATAATGTCTTGGCTGGAGTTTGAATAAACCACTAAGGAACATGGAGGTGGGTGGGTTGTTCACTGTTCAGTTACATTAACAATAAAATGTGTTTTATCAAGATCGATCAATACTTGAAATGAAGTCATGCATTTATGAACTAATGAATACTTTGTCCTAGATGTAGGCATTTGAAACACAACCTGTAAGGATGAAATGGATAGGTCATGTTTGAATATTAATCAGTTGCTGATGATATCAGAAATGAAATGATGTGACGAAAGTAAGCATGGAACTGAATATTGATATTAACAGAGATCCCTGCCACATCTGTCTATCTGTTTGAACAACTCTCTATTCAAGATCAGTTCTACAATCATACATATTTTGTCTATTTTCTTCTTTTATTCACTTGAACTAATCACATCGTATCATGAAAAATATAGAAAACGATTGGAAAATGTATACCAAAGCGCTATATCTGAAGATGTTCTAGAGAAGGACATACAGGGTGTAACTAAATGAGTGTGGAACATTCAAGGAGGTGATTCCTCATCGATAAAAAGATAGGATCTTTCATATATAGAAATTTCATTAGAGCATTCCTTGTTAAGATACAGCCCCTTAAAGGGGGAACATAAAATTTGTATAACAATTTTTTTCACAAGCACTAAAAAAGTTACAATATTGAAATTAACCTGACGTTTTGTACTACCAAAAAGACACTTAGCCAGGAATTTATTAGTATCATTTCTCTTTTTTCTTCATTCGTGAAAGCCATTTTTCGCCAAAAATTTAATGATTTGTACAATAACAAAATGTCATTGAGTAAAATAAATTGAAAGACAAATTCAGAAACATCAAAGTCACAACCTATCATGATACGAATTAATTTTTTTCAAAATTTCCAAATTTTCGACAAAAAATGATAATTCATGATATATCATTGAAAAGGTAAAATCTGGTTCTATTCAAAACAGGAAGAATCCAATGTAGCGTCAATGAGAAAAAATAAAGTTGATAATGGTGACCGGAAGACGAAACGTCGGATAGCAAATATTGAAACACCATTATGTAGCAGGGAAAAAGTGGCAACCTGGAAGTGCAATTTATTTTCGAATCCTTCGAAAAATGAAGTCAGAAAAAAACCATTTTCTGAAATTTCTCAATTTTTTCTGGTATCTCCGGATATACTTGAAATATCAGAACTTTCTCAACGGTATATTGTTAGTCAAAAAAATGCCCAATTTGCCTCAATTTACTCATCTTCGTATCTCTCATAGTTTCCCAATGGTGAGGATCGAATTTGAAACACCCTGTATATTCTCAATCACCCATTACTGGATGAAGAATAATTTCACTATCCAAGATAATAATTAAACAATTTTCACAAACATTTTAGGAAACGAGTCCAGAAATGAAAACTGTTTATTTATTGTCATGAATAATATTATCATCAATCCTCAATCCAAAGTAGCCACAATCAGATCACTCTGGCTTGATTTCTTGGAAATTGAAACGCTTCAGTGGAATTCACATTGATTAATATTTTTTTTCAGTAAAACCTCCAACTTTGGCTGTTGAAATTAGACTACTTCTTCTCCAAATTGGTTAGTAAAACGAGCATCATGAAGAATGTTCACTTCTGGTATAACAAGCACTGTTCTCCACGCGAGTTTGACCAATCAGGTTGACGTCTACAGGATAATTCAACTTGGTGGAATGTGCGTCGAAAAGAGTTTTGCAGTTCTGGTGTTAGGGAACAATTATTGTTTTGGATGTATCCTACGCCAAAGGTTTCAATACTACCTTTCGATATAAAATTTTCATTTCAAATGGGCTCAATCAGCGAATGCATTTTCAATATCGCTAACAGTCATTATTGAATCCACCAGAAGCAAGCCGAAACTTGTGTATACAGGATAATTGTATCTCTGCTAATCCTTTTCAATTAATCAAATAGGTATTCAAACAATTTAAAAACACCACTTCGTCCCCAAAGATATTAAATCCCATTTTAATTTTAAATAATGAATACTACTAGGAAAGGGATAAAGTCGTACCGAAATTAACGCTTTTAATTAACCCCAGCCAAATAAATAAGAACGGAGCGTCGTCGTAATGCATATTTAAATTTAATTAAAACACTTGGTCCAACAAAAACGAGACCAATTTGAATGCGAGCAGACCGGAAAATGCAAAACGAACGAACGTGAAATAGTTTGTCAAACTAACGTTCTCATGCACGCATCTTCGGTTATCAGTTATTTGATTACTACGCCGTCTGTTAGAAAAATTAGGTGAATTTTCAATTTTCTCAAGAAATATTTATTTATTCATCAGCTTCAATTTTGTGCCAGCATTTTTTCCAATCTTCGCAGCATTTCTGATATGCACTTAATATGTCCTTGAGCGCTCTCAATGATTCGGTTGTTATCTCCCCAATCGTTGCAAAATGCCTTCCTTTCATGGGCCTCTTCAATCTTGAGAATAGAAAATAGTCGCAGGGGTCCAAATCTGGATATCGTTGCAAAATGACTTCCTTCCATGGGCCTCTTCAATCTTGATAATAGAAAATAGTCGCAGGGGTACAAATCTGGAGAATATGGTGGCTGAGGCATGACAACAGTGCTATTTTTGGTCAAAAAATTAAGAACAAGCAAAGACGAGTAAGCAGGTGCAATATCCTGATGCATCAAATCGTTTTTCCTTGATACCGTTCGTTTTCTTCTCATCGCTTCTCGCAATGTGGGATGTGATAGGTAAACAATAATTTCTGTATTGTTGGAGAGATGAGATTGGATGAATATCAGACATTGATTTGCATACATAGAAGTCAATTAGGTATTTCGGAACCATATTTTGAGAGTATTATGAAAAAAACAGTTTTACACATACTTATAGTACAAGAGTAGAAGGCGATTTCATTTCAGTTGAGAATAAATTGAAAAAATTCGCAAAATTCGAATATTTCAAGAAAATACTGAAATACGTTACATATTCATCTCTGTATTCATATCCTGGACCCGGAAGTCATGCAGGTTGCTATAGCTGCCTACGTGGTGATGTTAGATGATGCCTGGGAATGCTAGGTCTTCTAATTGAAACCACAAATGTGCGGTTAGCTCCTGTTGGTGACACCGTGCATATGTGAAGTTTTTCATTTTTGGTAACCAGTTGTTGTCCTTCCTTGCAATTGGCTGCACCGCGCTGATGAGGTCATTAGCCAGAAACACGTGTCCGCGGTTTGCCTCCATTTTTCGAGTGTTCTGTCCACAAATGTTCCCCTTTTTGATTTATATCATACACACTCAATAACATATTTATCTCTATATGTGTATGTGTATATATTTATATGTAGGTAAATGTACCTATGTATGTATGTATATAGGTATTCATCCTTCTTACATATTCTGAACGGCATGGCTTTATAACCCAAAAGTCAGTAAATACCAAAATATTTTCAGCAATCAAGCTTGAAACTTTACAAAATAAATTTCATTTGGACACAGTATTCATGAACTTCCGTAAAGCCTTTGTTCAAGTAAATCATGAGGTGCTTACGTTAAACATTTGTAAATTTGGTTTGGCGAGGTATAATCTTGAATAAATTGAAAATCACTTGAGAAATAGATTTTCCATTGTTGAACATAATGGAAACACTTCGGGAAAATTCCATGCTAATTCTGTTGTTCTTCAGGGATCGAATCTAGGACATCTTCTATTCTATCATTCATCAATAATTTACCTTCGGTCTGACATCATTCACATTGCAGATGATCTCACAATTTTCAAATGTATTCAATCTGTTAGAGACTGCGTATCTCTACAAAACGACATTAACAACATTGTGAATTGGATAGAGAGGTTCTGGATGTGAAAACCGAGGTGGAAGACTCAGGCATTACTCATAATAGTACTTTTTTCTTCACAAAGCATATAATGTTGTTAAGGAAATCTGAAACTTGTATGTTAGGATATTTAATGAGACAAACGCGTGAATTTATTGATATAAATACACTCAAATTACTCTTCTATACTCTAGTTAGACCGAAACCGGAGTTCGCTTCAATAATTTGGACAGGAGAATACAAAACTACTCTAAAAGAAATCAAAAAATTTCAAAACAAATTTCTTCGATATCTTCACTTTGAAAATGATCTGATCACAATTCAATACGAACATCTCGATTGAGAAACGAATTCAAAATATTATCATTAGATCAAAGACGAAATTTGTCATCCCTAATATTCACATATCGAATAATCAATTCTAGGCTTGATTCTGTTTCATGTTCTTTCTCGCCTTACTCGACATACAATTGTCTTCAATATTTCTATGTCAATATCTACAACTAGAGCACCTCTCGCCACCATGTTGATGTTAGCTAATGAATTTAATGAAATAACACTTTCATTATCTATAATTTTAATAATAAGAATCCACATAATAAAACTAATAAGTTCGTAGGGATCGAATGAATGAATAAATTTATGCATTTTGCCAATTCATCAATTTTATGAATCCATAGGCAACTAGTGTTCAACTGTTGGCTGAGAAATTCAAGAAAACAATAATGAAAATCTACCTACATCTTCAAAATTGAACATAATTTTATTACTATCGTACGGTTTTCTTTGTTTCGTTTCATTTTTGAATTGTTATCCAAGGCGTTTCTCAAATGAAATCGAAATTACGAAACCAGATTCGGTTTTGATTGAGCTTTGTTCATTTTCCAGATTGTGATATGATATGATGAGCTGCCGAATGACGTGAGACACTTCATGAATTGAAGTTGAGGAGTATTCAAAAAAGATACATCCAAATGAAAAAAAAAACAATCTTTTTTTTGTATCAGAGTATGTTTTCACCATGAAGCATCTTTTTGATATTTGTTATACAGATCGCACAGAAGAATTTGAAATACTACGAAAAATATTGAAGTTTTCTGAAGATTCAATCATCACCATCATAATAATCACTAATTCATTTGACGAAGTGTCTAAATGACTAATAGAGCAAATAGATGTAACGGAGAAGTATCACAGCAGAAATATTTCAACGAGGCAGTATTGAACTCAAATCGCCAAGCTGGCATTTCCATGTACTTCGTACCATTTTCCCTGACTACGGGATCAAGTCTCAGAATACGAATACGCATTAATCCCTAACCAATACACCAAGCAACAATTCATAGGAATCCTCGATAGCTATACCTATTATGCATTCCACATAACATGCTAAGTTGATATAACGTTTCGAATACCTTGACGGTTCAACGATATCATAATCGTAAGGTCCACAGAGACCCCGAATAAGCGTGAACTCCTACTGAATGCCGAATTTGCACAACTTCGCAAATCCGAAACTGCTTTAACTAAATTATTCCCATGGGTTTTCATTTATAGATGACTACTAGACGTTGCGGAGTTGATGAAGAATTTCGAACTTTGAGGATAGGTATCGGTAGAATGTGGATTTCTGTTTACTGAAGGGAGTTTGTCTGTTCTGAGAGCAATTAGCGACTACATGGTGCTGAGCATAGATTGTGTTTTGTGTTCAGTACAATTCTTGGTAAAATATCTCCCACTTGTAGATTTGGTGGTTCACTCGAAAAATACTGTGGTTATTTCCAATTTTTCTCTGTGCATATGCATCGATAGGAACCAAAGTTATTTTCAATATTTCCAATTATCACATTTTTGTATTTCATACTCAGGCATTTGTTCTCCGTTTTCACAAAAATTTTCGGACTGTGAAATTCATTAGTGGATTTTTTTCCAAAACTGATTAGAGATGGATATTGTTACTAGTTTGTTTCGTTAGTTTGTTACGTGTTATGTATCATTCATATCAATTATTGTTGAATTCGGTAAAACTAGGGAAGCAATTTTCGTGCTGAAATGAAAAAGATGGCAACAAAAAACATGAAAAAAGGTTAGGATAGAAAAACGATTGCAGCAAAAGTATCAAAATGAAGAGGAATATTGGAAAGAGCAGTGTATGGATCACAAAAAGATCCAACTATCATCGTGCACAAGACTGAATACAAAAAAAAAACTAGAAACGTGGTGAATGAATAACTCAAAAGAACAAAAATGAAATATTATCCTAAGTTCTTTAACGAAAATGAAAGTTAACTACCGAAATTTATCAGAACAATACGTAGATAATTCAGTTANATCTTCAAAGTACATTTCTTGTATTTTCTTTGGAGATGTGTTTCGAATAATATTGATAATATTTTCTTAAAAACTCAATCTTTTTGTATTAAAGCAAAAGTCTCAATAGATGTATCAGCTTTTATTTTATAACCTTTTTTCTCAAAATATATCATGAAATGTTTTCAGATTGATTTATGGGTTTTCATAGTATCAACTGGAATTCTATGCAAAATTGTTTCATCTACTTTTCGTAGGGAAACGCGCTTGCCCTCACTGATTTCTTCTTCAAAATCAGATGTTATTTACACGAAAATATTGTGTTGACAGCTCATGTCATAAGCACGGATCTCTAGATAGGATATTTTTTACCGAATTGTGTTCATTAAAAACGGTTGGACAGGTCTAATAGACATAATAGCTTTATGACACTCTAAAACCTGTCTAGCCTTCAACTTTTTTGAGATTTTCATGCATTGAGGGAAATAATTCGTACTGTAAATTGGAAAATGGATATTTTCACATTAGATTATTTTATCGAGAAAAAACTTTTTGACTTTGAACTTCTTTATCATTATACAAAAAATGTGAGAAACATTTTAAGAAAGAAAGACGAAATAACGACAAAAAAACTCTTAAGAAAGATACGTGGATCATACACAAAATTTCCTTGCAGATTAAAACGAAAACAACAGCTTTCTTATTTGATATGTGATGAAAGAGGCCGATAATTGATAAAAATCCATAACGTATTCTAGTAACAGTTTATTGTCATACTCGCAATAGACAGTTTACAAAACCGCAATACGTGTTTTTTGCTATACATTAGCTTTCCAAGCTTTTCATACTCGAGTATGAAATATGCTACCCATACGGTGCCTATACACGGTGTTTTCTGGCTATGGCGTGAAACTTCGGAGGGTGATTTGTTAGAATGTTTCAAGAAAAAAAGGTTTCATGAAGATATATCCGAAGTTGCTCCGTTTCTGAGATACAGGGCATTGAATTTAAAAAAAAATGGTGTTCATGAAATAATATCATAAATATCTTTACATCGATTTGGTTGAAATTTGCTATAGTTATTTGAAGTGATACAACTTTACCATCGTTTGTGTTTTCTTCATATCAAGCTTCCTTTTCGAGAAAAAAATCACTTCTAAAAACTATCCATGGACAACATAAAAAAATAACAACCAAAAGTAAATGATAAACAATTTCTACATTGAAGTAAATGAGCAAAAAGTCAACTTTATGATTGAATACACGACTGTAATCGATTTGTCATTGATTGTCTGATACACTCAAAATACCTGTAGTATTTCAAATGATACTGCAATTGTCAATTATTCGATTCTTCAAGTCATTCACTTCTAATACAGGAGTTTCATCAACAAGAACATTCAGATGACACCATCAATAGAAATCTAGAGGACTCATATCAGGACTGCGAGCTGATCAATTTTGAGACCCGGCACGTTCAATCCAGCGATTAGGGTAGGTGATGTCGAGATGCTGACGAGCGAGAATAGTGAAATGAGCCGGAGGCTCGTCGTCTAATAACCAAATGCTTCCTCCCATAGGTACCATTACTTCTTCGAACAAAATTGGTGAATTATCTCGCAAAAAGTCTGTTTAGGATTCAGCTGTTAATTTTGCTGAAAGAAAAAAATTGGGCTATTAGGTAGTCACCATTCAGCCCCACCCAAACGTTCAGCAACAATTGTTGCTGAAAATGGCTTTCTCTAATAACTTTTGGATTTACGTTGATCCAAAAATGGTCATTGTGAAAGTTCATAATAGTATCTCGTGAAAAAATTGCTTCATCCGTGAATAAAATATTAGATGAAAAATTATTATTGCGTGCCATCGTATGAATCAACTACCTGCAAAACATTAATCTTGGGTGACGATCCCGAGGCAGAAGAGCTTGAGCCCGTGGTATGGGTATATTAGGTTATTTTTCGTATGTCCATACGGTTTTTAGGCTTACTTCCAGGTGCAGTGCAATCTTCCTGGTACTATTTGAAGGATCTTTTTCTATCGCATAAGTATAGCTTCTTCTAATTCAGGCATTGTTACAGTTTCTGGACTTCCACCCCCTGCATTTTCATTGAAACCCCAAATTTCATATAATCTTGCATGTAGCGCCTTATTGTTCCAGCTGTTCTGGTAAATTCTGCGTAATTTTTCCGCATTTCAATTTGCTAATTCGTAAATAAAGTGCATGTCAGCTATTAAATCTGTTTAAATATGTTTTTCGTTAACCAGCTGTCGCACCCCTACGATCGTACCATAGTTAGGAAACACCCTGTATATTTGATATTTTTTTCCGAGACTCCAATGAATGTCTGTATTTTTCCAATGAGCAGGTTCAGCAAGATTGTAACGTGTTTGGTGTAAACCTTTCACTTTTACAATGGAGCTTCACTTAAATTTTCACCTGCATTTCTACAAAATTATCATCGACTGATTTTATTTCAGAAGAAGTTTTATGAATGTGTTTCAGAAAAGCTGTACTATTTCCTTGCGCAGAGAAACTGAGACCAAACTCCTCTTTTTCATAAATTCCAGAAAAACAAGAATATAATCAACTTTCCACTCGGAAGTTTCGTAATCATTCTTATTCATTTTCATACATCAATCACCCTCAAGCAAATTTCACGTGGCAACTCAGACAACACTCGAATCGAAACCAACGAAACAAAACTTCCCCTTCTCACGTACTGAAACTCAATACCATCTTTATATGATGTAGGAGCAGCAGCCTCTCGAACGATAAAAGGAATGCTTCGGTAAACCACACCGAAAGAGCTTTCTCATTGATTTCGAATGCCATGCTGATTTATCCGAAGAACTCATTTGATTTCGTGAGCGAAACAGAGCGGAAAGCAAGAAGGAAATTGGGCATCATGAATCTGTAAAAGACAGAACAGGAAATTTGATATCAACCGTGCCTTCCATTTCCATTTCGGTATAAATAAAAATTGAGGAACACGAGCCGATCCAGACACAGATGCCATTATTTTGGGAATGCATCATTAACCCCATGCTGCCGATGCCGTTCGGTGAGTTACCGCGGGTGTTAAGGTTTCACCGTCCTTCTGGAATTGCTCAATGAACCCGAGAGAAAGTTCTATTTGACCAATTCGGTAAGAACAGAGTGAGCAAATATATTGGTTTGTTTGTCACGAAGGAAGTGGATAATTCAAAAGTGAGAATACGAATAACCAAAGCCTTTTCTGGAAGAGTAAACTCATTAGAGTACCTTTCAAGTTGATCAAATTTCAATCCGTACCTATGAAATCTAGTAGCAAATGAATACAAGGGATGAACAAAAAAAATGTGAATTTCATCAAAATTTTTTCTTTTCTGAAAATATTCATACCAAATTTCAATCAAGAAAAAAAATTAAACTTTCTATGTTTTTTACCATTTATATAAAAGTGGTAAAAAAAACATAGAGAGTTTCATTTCTCTTTTCTTCATTATTATTTCCTACAACGTAGTAACGGCTACATCAATCAATTCATCAAATTTCAATCACCGTTAGAGTATCCATTGACAACAGCACACTTTCCCAGATGTTTTCACTATTTTTCAAAAATGTTTTAATTTTTTTTCCAGTACTATTTTTCACACAGTGATCTAACGCTTTTCTGGTATGTCGCTGTCGAGTTTCGGAAACGTAAAATAGTCTTGAGTCTAAAGAATGATATGGATGGGAAACCGATGTTATACCGTTTTTGATCAAAAACTCCATCAAGGAAAGAATGATGCAGGGGGTGTATTTCGATGAACGAAAAATCTGTCGCCTGTGGGCTAGAAATCTGTCAGTTTCTTTATCAATATTCTCAACACCACCAAGTACAATTTTTGGTCGACAGTTTGATATAAACGAACGAACTCCGAGTGCCCAAAACATTTGCGATCAAATACACCAATAAGTGACCTGTCCGAATGGAGACAGGTCACTTCAAGCAAATTTTTCGAGGGACAAATTTGGCTGCAACTTTTCTCGTTTGCAATTTTCACATGAGTTTCTCCGAATTACAGACGTTTCGTGATATTCAAGACATCTCACAGAGCATATCAATAGTTTGGCAACGATATTCACGAAGACTTTGATTATGATGACGTTAGTTCTTGATTTTCAGAAGCGTCCTGAATGAGATTGTCCTTCAGTCGACATAACTCCATTTTTAGAACGTAAAAACTACTCTAGTTTTTTGGGGTGATAGTTCTATAGTATTTCGATAGTCTGAAAAAACAAGTCCAGTCAACGGCCATCAATTAATATTCCTGAACTACAACTGAAGATACTTATATCATATAGAGAGAAGATGCTTATCTACCATATCATAACGTTGAATTGCTCGGAGTAATTTCTGCATGAGACGCAGGGTCTAACGATAGCCAGAATTCGTGTTGCTCCTTTTGCATCTAAAAACTTCTTAAGAATTGGGAACGGTTTCACCAGAGTGATAGCGTGCAACAAACTTCAAAGCTAACTGATTTCTGTAGTCTTCTGAGGAAGCTTTTTACATACAGCATCTACCTGGTTTGTCCATCTCAATGTTGGATATTGTCGCTACTCAGTACTCGCTTGGCTTATTAACGAGAGGATTTTATTTGCTGTTTCAGCCATTCATCATTCATCCAAATAATGAAAGGACTCATTCAAAAATTTAATTGAATATTTATTGTAACGAAACGGGGAAAATACTTTTAGGAATGAACTCATAATCAAATGTTGATCAAAAGTACAATGAATCACCAAAAATTCACATTATACTGCCTCCCAGCAGGATCGAAGAAAAGGAGATGTGCTGCATTGCTGGAACCTCTTCTGAAGATCAATAAATACTGATTTCATTTTTCAATACTGTCTATTAATGATCTTGACCTCCCTCAATAATTATGAAGATTTATACGCTGACCTTGCAACTTTGATCCGGTCACTATACTGAGGTTAAATGCTCAGTATGCAATCTATGCAAAGTGTGCGTATTTGAAGACTGTTTTATATTTCTATATCTTGTGATCGTATCAATTTCGACGTCTATGAACTTGGAATATCGAAAGATGGAATTCTGAGTGTTTTTGTTTTAGAATATTGAAGTTGGGGTTGGTGCATCTTTCAATTCATGTATTTACTTGGGATAATTTGAATTATTTCATGATTATTTTCCATATTTGGAAATATACATCAGTATTTGGCTTTCTACTACTCCATCTTGATACGAAAAACAAGGATGAGGGAAGCTTCCAACGAAAGGAAGGAAGTAATCAATTTTAAAATAAGTAACTCCATACATGGATGTGTAGATCATGTAAAGAAGTAACTTTCAGGCACAAACTGAAAGAAAGTCCTCCTGAAACAGCTAAATAAAATTGTTCATTATCATTCATATTTTGCTTCAGAAACTTTGAAATGAGCCATTAGATGAACTCATGAGTCAACTCTTGATAAATTAAATTCAAATTTTTATGTCGGAATTTGAGTGACATCATCATACACAATACAGTTCACATGATTTATATGAAGAGAATGATGTGGTCTGATTTTTCTCAGCCAGAGTAACATCATCAATATTGAGTATATCTGATCTTTCTTTCACTATGCTCAGTTGAAGACTAAAAAATTTCAAGAGAGCTCGTCAGATGAAAAGGGGGTTGTAATTATCGAATAAATCAACATCCATCAAGAGCTTACATGATGTACTCTGTAAAAAGAAACGTGTATCAACTGTAATAGTTTTCCAAATATTTCAGTTTGCAAAACTTGTGCTTGGTATTATCAATATCTGTTATCAATTGTTGATACAGTCACTTTCCTCAGATGAATTCTAGTATACTTCACAATTGATATCTGTGAACCAAAAGAGTGTCTGAATTGAAGCTGAAAATTATAGGTCAATTCAGAAAGTTGTCATGTCTTCCCTTAGAAGAGTTAATAATCACTTGAATCTACTCATCACATCTGACTCAATCATAAGCTTCATATCTGAATGCTCTATGTCAAAGAATTGAGTAGTATAGTTGATACTGATAATTTCATACCTGAAGTTACTTCACTGTAATTTGTCAGAATGAATAGAATTGATATTTGAATGGTTTACCCAGTAGTCAGTTAGACACAATACTGAAAATTTTGGGTATATAAGTGATACTTGTGATGCACCGTATGGAACATTTGGTGTAGTAATGAATATAAGTGAAGTATAATTTCTCTCTTAGATATGATTACTTGGTGATTGAAACGGTTTTGTGTTGGTATAGAACTCCAGTAATATTTATGTAAGTAAGTAAGTAAGTAAGTGAGTAATAAGTAATATTTCATTCATTAATAAGCTCCCCACGTGAATGGAAAATATAATGACCTCCCAAGCATGCATTTGTAGCCACACTGCCAACACAACCGCGTGAAATTTTTCATTAGAATTTTCACTATTTGCGAGTTCGTGTTAACTTGCGACACTGTATTTATTGATGTTCCCGTAAGAATCCACATAAAATGATTTCAGTATTTTTATGCTGGAACGTAAATCGTGTTTTCCATAAATCGATTTCACACCAAAGGATCCAAATTCAACTCATCACTTATAGTGATGTCTGACAGAAATCATTTTGCGGAGACTAATTATTTTATGTCCCATGGATCTGTTTCCGATTAATTGAGGTATAGATCCGCTCCTATTTTGGCTTGAAAACCAATAAATTTGGCATCAAATCACAGGGTGATTATCACTTAGGAATTCAATTTAGAATCCAATTTTCAGAATTCATCAAGAGTCAGTGAGTTCTAATTATTTTTTTATGTTTTGGCATCAAGGAACACTTGACTACCACTATGAGGTATGATTTCGCTGCTAATGTTATCGTTAAATTACTGAACATTACTGGAGATTTATCACATTACTAGACCGTTATTTTAACATCTATTGAATATTAATCTTCCTCTTGAAAACGATTACTTGGTGATCGAAACACGTGTCGTGTTGTTGAAATAACGGTTTTTTGTTGGTATAAAACTCAGTAATATCCATTACTACACCAAAGGTTTCAAACAGTGCATCACAAGTTGATGTTGATTGATTATTGGAATTAATATAGAACATGCAAATGAAACGCAATGCTTCATTCAATAAATAATCCATAAAATTGAAACGAATGATCTGAATACAGGGTGCCTCAAACCTAGATCATACAAACATAATTTTGTTTTTCCTCGTACACTGTGTAGAAATCGAATTTTTATTAGGTAATATTTCCGATATGACTTGCTCATATGGCTCCCTTTCATATTTCAGGAAAAAATCATCAGAATCGGAATAGAAACAAAAAAGTTGAGATGACAAAAATTTGTTGGTGGCCGTTTTTCATGCACCTGAGTGTACAGGGTGAGTTAAGAAGATTTCCTAGGTCCAGCTATCAGGGAAATCCATTTTTCGAATTGCTCAATTTTCGCAGTCGTATCGATAAATACTGTCTTCTTAAATTATTTCCTTGCATACTGGCTGATTCAGCCGATTCAACCGAAGTTAAATTTTTTGAATAGAATACCCAGTATTCTGCGATGAGCGCTCAGAGAGAGTAGACGTTTATCGTTGGCTCGTCGTTTCTACGATTTAAAATCATTTGTTATTTTCCCGTCTGTTGAATTTACACATATCGCTTCGTAAATTAGCAAGTTGAAAGATGGTCTTCACAAAGGATCAAAGGCAAGATATCAAGCAAATAATCAACGAATACTTACGTGATGAGAAAATCATAAATGTTTTTGCTGACAACTTGGCTGGTTTAGTAATATCCAAGCTTGAAAATCGAATTGAGGAGCTGGAGGAAAAAGTCAAGTCTGTGAGTACACACTACGGGGAAATATCTGCTGTGAATAAGAAATTACTAGATAAATTGGATGATATGGAACAACAATTTAAAATTCTCAATTTGAGGCTATTTGGTGTGAAGCAAGATGCCAATGAAAACATACGGATGGTGGTTCAGAATATCTTCATCAATAAGTTGAAACTTAACGAAACTGACTTTCAAGTTGATCATTGTTTCCGCATGAAATCCAGTGCTAGTGTTAGAGAAAATAAGCCTATGCCAATTTTAGTTAAATTCGCTTCAATCGAAGGTCGCAACACCGTTTTCTATAAAAAGAAACAGCTGGAAGATTCGATAATTACTATTACTGAATTAACTGAGGCCAGGTACGATGCACTTCTATTGGCAAAAAAAAAGTTCGGCAGATCCAAGGTATGGTCGCTGATTGGGAAAATATGTATTTTACAAACTAATGGAACAAAATTTTTCATTAGAAGCTGCAATGATATTGATAAATAAACATTAATGTATAATTTAGGCCGAATCAACCTTTATCTTTGAACGTTTTTCACGCTTCTAAACGCATTTCTTTTTTCTCATTTACTACTGTTTATTTTTCATTGTCTTTCAGGGTATCGAAAGTTTCAATCTTCTGATTACATCTTATTTCTGACATTGAAGTAAGGTTTTCCTAAGATTCTGCTATTTATTCTTTATTTTTTTAAATATTGTAAATTCAGTTGATGGTGAATATTTTTTTTGTAAGTGAAGAAAAACTGTGCATTTTTACTAACTCACCTGTTGATATATCAAAGGAGGTTTTCGTGAATGATTTTTATCTTTTTTCAATTGTTGTTTACTCAAGGATATCTGCTTATAATATTCGCTCTTACAGGATGTTCCAATATATAAAAGTAACAATAAAAGCTAAATATGATTAGCAATTTGAAAATATGTCAATTGAAATGTTATTTCTGGTGTGCCTCAAAGGTCAATTTTAGGACCTTTACTCTTTATAATCTACACCAGTGACATCTTGAATTCTATGAAGCACTCAAAAGTTCAGGCCTATGCAGATGATACGCAATTGTATACCAACTTAAACATCTGCAACTATGGAACTATTCAAAACCTCATCAATTCCGACCTACAAACCATTTCTAATTTAGCTGCGCAACATAATCTAAAATTGAATAGGAATAAATGTTCATTTGATGCTTTTCGGTAATAAAAAGAATAGGGCTATAGTCGCACAACATCTCACAATTAGAATTGAGAACACCATACTTCCCGTTGTGAATTCCACATCACTTTACATTAAACTGATTCCTAGGTCTATGCTACATTCATTGGATGTAAGATCAAAAAATAAACTGCATGTCCCTCGTCATAAGACGTCACTGTTTCAGGGGTCGTTCACTTATCTCTCCATCAAATTCTACAACTCACTGTTATACAATTGTATGCAACTTTCGAAAGGAGAGTTAAGAATCATTCTGAAAAAACACTTTCTGATAAACACTTCCTGAATACCAACAGGAACTTGACTGCCGTGTCCTGAATTTACCTTTAACCTCTACTTACCTTGTCACAATATGTCATCTAGATACCTATGATATAAATTATTATTATGTGATGCGTTTTTTTCATCGTGTCTTTCTCTCTATTTATCATTTTAGTTGATTAGAATTGTACATTTTAGGTTAAGTGTAAGAGTAGCCTTTGGCTAAACTGCGCCTATTTTGTACCTTCACCAATAAAGACGATTCATTATTATTATTACTATAGTATATGAATACGTCTTGATTCCATATTTGTTTAGCTCTCTAAGGAATTTTTTTTTCGTATTTTCATTGCGGCATTGCCTAGTTATTCCACAAAAACCTATTTTGCAGACGATATTTTTTTATTCACCACCTGCATAGCTACAGCAGACGAGTAGATTTTTTTAGTAATCGTTAATCAGCATCACTATGATAATTTTGGAAACCTCAACTTTTTGAAACAATATTAGGGTGCTCGGTAAAACCGTCAAACAGACATAACATATGGAACACCCTGTATTTTTCCATTTGTATGAAGTGTTTTAACTTTACACTGCATTTTCATCAGATATATACTATACGAAAAACAGATATTTCACAAATTATACCTGTTGGGGTTTATCCCCTTGAATTGGAACTCCAATTATTGTAAACAAGAAAAACTCCGGTGTTTGCTGTCTGTATTTTTTGTTCACTTATTACGCCTAATTTTTGTATTGAATAGAGGAGTCCGAAAGATATTCGAAATGGTCACATAATGTAACATAATGTAAGTCTTTCATTAAACGAATTCTCTACACGTTCCAGCATATCTTCTGGGATTTTCCTGAAAGCTCTAGTGTAGGGATTCTTCATTTCATGTCTTCTATAGATGTTGAAGGAGTTTGGTAGACAATCCATTCGATATATCACCATCAAAAAATATATTTTGGTCAGGTCAGGTGATCTGAGTGTCCACGCCCACCCACTACCTATCAATTTTCGATTGAATTAACTGTTTTAAAATGTGGTGGTGCACCGTCTTGTTGTAGACACATTCTATGTCGTGTTCCATATTGAACCCCGTCCAATAAATTCGAAATTTCATTCCAAAAAAATCCTGCATAATGGCTTCCAGTGAGATGCCCATCCAGACAATACAGACCGATAACTCTTTTTCCGAGAATTCCACCCCTAACAGGCACGAACATAATGAGGGTTTTTCGTTGCATAATAATGCATGTTATGATGATTCGCAGTTCCATTTAAATTATCTTGAATGAGTAACTTTCACCTAGACATTGAAATGCCTGTATTGTGATCTGTTACTCACCAAGATAAGAGCTCCGTAAGTACATTTTATGAAATAATGAAAAAATATGATAATATTATAATAATCCATGGTAATACGATTAGTGAGAAAGAGAAAAAAATAAAATGAAAATTTTTTTTTTCAAACTCTGAGGAAACAAAAACAAAAAAAAAATACAATATACAAATGGTATAGGAATTGCTATTCAATGTGTAAAAGTCTTTCATTAAACGAATTCTCTACACGTTCCAGCATATCTTCTGGGATTTTCCTGAAAGCTCTAGTGTAGTGATTCTTCATTTCATGTCTTCTATAGATGTTGGAGGAGTTTGGTAGACAATCCATTCGATATATCACCATCAAAAAATCCATTTTGGTCAGGTCAGGTGATCTGAGTGTCCACGCCCACCCACTACCTATCAATTTTCGATTGAATTGACTGTTGAGGTATTCTCGTACCTCCGTTTTAAAATGTGGTGGTGCACCGTCTTGTTGTAGACACATTCTATGTCTTGTTCCATATGGAACCCCGTCCAATAAATTCGAAATTTCATTCCGAAAAAATCCTGCATAATGTCTTCCAGTGAGATGCCCATCCAGACAATACAGACCGATAACAATACAGACCCCTAACAGGCACGAACAAAATGAGGGTTTTTCGTTGCATAATAATGCATGTTATGATGATTCGCAGTTCCATTTTCATTAAAAGTCGCCTTATCATAAAATAACACGAAATCGAAAGAATTATTTTACTGATTGATCTTTTCTAAGCCCCATCGGCAAAATTGAACACTTTTTTCAAAATCTTTTTCTTCTAACTCTTTCATCAATTGCCTGTGGTGAGGATGAAATTTGCTTGCTTGTATCATTCGAGACACGCTCGTTTGAGAAAATCATAATGTCCATGCTCAGATATCGGGTATTCACATGGGGATTTTCAATAAGGAGAAGAGCAATTTGAAATATTATCTCTTCATTTGTTACAGAGCAGACACGTTCTAACTTCTTGTGATTGCTAGTTCTTTCGATGCGAATAATGCCACTTCCTTGCATCTATATACATCAAACCCTTATTGAATTGCACAGAAATGGGGGAAATTCAAAGTTGAACTCAGACTTCCACAACTATCCCACCCGAAATGATAGACAGGTGAGGTCAAACAGGTTCAGACTGAAAATGTCTTCTTCCAACTCTCCCAACTTGAATTTGTACAATAAACTTAATGAAGGCCTAACAAAGCTCAGCATGTATCATTTTAAGAAAAAAATTTAAAAAACATTGATTGAACATACATCAACTCCACAATTCACTAGTTCATTGCTATATACATTCATCTTGTTTTTATATAGTTATTTTTTTTACCTTCATATGTGTACTGTTACTGACCTGCTACTCATGTAATTTATTCACAGTGTAGTCAATAAAGTTTACTTTACTTTACTTTACTTGCTTTACTTGTCTTTAGAGCCTGAAATGTCCTTCCATCTGGTTGTCTTTTTTCAGGGAACTTCTCTTTGAAATTTCTAGATGCAAAAAGGCAGTTTCCGTCACTTTCCATTTGCACCATATCTTCCAAAATATAATGCAAAATGAGTATAATTCAATCCACACGCGAAAGAAACTTCAACACATGGCGTTATTGACAAATTCCGAGATTCCATTTTTTATGTCGGTCATGGTTAACTGGGTTTTTGAAGAAAATAGCAGTATAAATACCTACTCTTTAGATTTATTTCGCATTTCTTGCCGTTGAAACCGCTGAGTTGTTGAGATTCCCGAAATTTTCATAGTGATATTGACTACCTATTCGTAAAAAAATATGGAATCGAATGACGTATTCATATACTGGGTGTTATATTTGATAAAATAAGACTTTTGTTGACCACGCTCGGCTGAATCACCCATTATGCAAGAAAATTATTTTTAAAGATGGTATTTATCGATATGACTGAAAAAAAATTCGAATTCCACAAATTGTTTCCTCTCATTGCAATGAACCGAGGAAATCTAGTTCACCCTGTATATACCAAATATAAACCACTGTAAGTGTTAATTCTTCTGTGAATTTCATGTTTTCAGTGAATCCTAATTTTTATCTATTCAAAAGTTTCGAACGTTACCGAGAAAATATTTTTCATGAATCTGCAAAAAGTCATAAGATCTACAACACATTAGAGCTTGTTTATATTCAACTGGTATTTTTACGTCATTGAACAAAAAAGAAACATGAGTGGGATAAAAGGAATTCAGCGATTCCATTCCATAATTTTAATATTTCTCCCCATCCATTATAAACCCTTCCGAATTCAGCAGCGAATACACCGAAACAAAAAGCCTAAAACCTTTCCATTGAACAAATTCTGCAGCAATCACGAACGTACACCTCGCTTACTTTTCGAGCACCGTCATTCACTACAACACAGATAAAGCAGAAAATATCAGGCAGCCCTTCAGAGGGAATAGGCCAGTCAGTACAGACGATAGGCGTTCAGGGATTCATGTATTTGGAAGAGGAAATGGAATGCGAGATATATGCGAAAGTAGAAAATAATGGTAGATATGAGAAAAGATATCAAAAATTATGAATGTGGGAGCAGATAATATTTCGACGAGAGAAATGTAGCATTGTTCTATATTTTCGAGTGCTAATTCAACACTCCGAATGTTGAAACATCACCCCCAAAGAAATATAGGAGCGATTTGCTCATCAGGTTCTCTTTCATAATTCGTCTTTTTGAGAATCATGTTTTTTCTGTTTATAATTGAATCTCATTCGTGAAACATTTATGAAAAAATCTGTGAGCTCAGCAGTTGTTCTCTATCGTTCAACACGAATCTGAAATTCGGAAGAAATTGGAGAAGAATAGGGACTTTAGCATTTTTTGCCAAAATATATTGAAAACTCATTGAATAATATTTTTTTCTGATTTTTATCATCACCCGAAGACGATTGTTGATACTAACAATCGAAACGTCGTGAAGTGACTTGGAATTTTCAAATTTTGATTTCTCGTTTATTTTTCAGTTTTCAATTGTTGCTTGTATTTTGTTTTATTGTACTTTCATTTCAGGGTTTTTTTGCTCAATATAACTGTTAGTTTCAGCTATTCATTTCAATTTTATTGATTCTTTCAGTGGTTTCAAATCATTGCATACCATATTAGACAATGGAAGTCCGAACTAATGAAATTCATTTGTTTCTGAGTTGAGCTAATTTTTCATTTTTCCAACTTTAGTTATGCTACTTCTTCATCTTTCTTGATTACCATCGAGCTGAAAACGAGTGGTCGAGTTGACTTCGCTAAAGAACTTCAATTCGTTAGTTATTAAAAATTCAATGTTTTGAACACCCTCCCAGTATTTTGAGTTTGTTCGTTAGTATTATATCGACTTCTTGGAACGTGTAGAACACACATTTCAGGTGAAAATGAGAACTTCCTTAGAGGACAAGCTAATGTTATACAGGGTGTCAATTTGAAAACTTCCCACCATCAATATCTTTCTTCCACTAAACAATATGAGGAATCGAAAATACAGGCCAATTTTATTGTCAAACGGAACACTTTCAAGGATTATTTGTAGCCCTCGTGGTTCAACCCCTTAGGAGGGTAAGATGTTACCCTTAGCATTTTAAATGGGAAGGACGGTCAGGTGGCAAATCATTTTGATTGGCATTCTATTCTGCTTCCATTGGTACCGTGACTTTTTTTATGAGCATTTTTCAAAAAATAGCGTTCTAAAATCACACATGTAATTAGAATTTGGTTGTTCTGAGATGCATTATTGTATTGACTCGTTTTGAAGAAATGGTCAGAAGTTCATTGAGAACTACTAGATGTTACTCCAACAGTAGCTTTCTATTGAATGATTCATATACGTACTTGTCCCCTCATGCCCCCTCCCAGGTTGAGTGCCCTGACTTTAAATCTTCCCCACTGGGTTACTGTGTGCAAAACATCCCATCTCGTCCATCCACCCCGTTCACCCGTTTCCCCATTCCAACTCTTGAATGAATTTTATTGGTTGGTTATTGTCCTTTTGCAAAATAAAATGTAATTTGTGAAAAAGACATTTCAAACATAAAATCTACTTACGTTCATCTTATAAACAATTTGAAATATCGTCCACTCTGCTATAAACAATATTAAAGCCTATTTTTGAACTCCCCTCTAACATTAGGAAAAACTTCAATAGGAATTCAATACCGTAAGATTATATTTTGTGAACGGGTATAGGATGCCTCCACAGGAAGTAATCTAAGGGTGTTAAATCCGGTTATCTCGGAGTCAATCCATCTATCCCGAAATTTCTCGTTTAACCACTGTCGGACAGGGAAAAATAATGAAGTAGAGCACCAATAATGGTATTTTCAAGAACACTAGCCCAAAAATCAACTTTTTCTGGGTGTTACGTATACCTTTCCCGAAAAATATGTAGGTTTTCATTACTCCAATACCGACAATGTTGTCTATTAACATTGCAATAAAAAAATCAACCCTCATCGCTGAAACAGATATTTAACAGATGATTAACAGATGATTAGGGATGGTGTTGACTCGATGGGACATGATTTCACAAAAATTTATTCATGTACCATACTCATTCTCGTGGAGCTCTTGAAGAATCTGCATTTTATAAGGATGGAATTTATGCATTTTCAAAGCTTCTCTTACAGTCTCGAGTGCTACTCCTGTCTGTTCTGATACTGGTCGTGAGGAGGTCGTGGGCTCTGCAGCAAATTTTCCCAAATCTCCAATTTGAGCTGCTTCATTCAGACTCTGGGGTTATTTTTCTTTTATTTGCTAGTGAACCAGTTTCGTGAAACTTATTCACCAAATCAAGCACATACTGGTGACTTACATGACAATTTGTATGTCTTTCGTTAAAAAGAGACATGCCGCCCTTCATGTGCACTTTCCAACTTCTCCATCAATTATATTAATTTCAATTCTGTTTCGAAGAATGTAAACCGTTTTTACACTTTTGTACACTTATGAAAGTAAACACTAAACAGTCCAATAGATATAACTGATTGCACAATACTACCTCATCGTTTTGCGAACCAACTGTTTGCCTGAAAACAGAAAAACAGAAACTCTTTACAAGTAGCAAAAACGGACGGCTATCTGTACAGTTAGTGCGATGAGAATTGAAAATTCAGCATTTACTGAATACAACCTTATTATCCTTTGAGTTTTACTATCAGACTACTTTTTGAAGTAAATTAATTGGAAAGACACTTTTCGAAAAAAATATTCTATCTTCTATGTATTGTTTTCTTCATTTTTTTCTCAACGAATCAATGTTTTGGTTGAATTGTGAAATAGTTCTTCTATAGGTATAGGTATCTCACAAACACTGATAAATACTGATACTTCATTAAGAATTCTCTCTAGCAATATATCTTCACGTAGCTGTTATCCAAAGCATCATGCTTTCGTGAATTGTAGTGATAAGTGTGTAAGATACGAATCATCAACCCTACAGAGGAGCCCTGAAACGGCAATGGAATAGTAGAGGGTAGGTCCAAGTAAGTGGTTATATCAGATCCTCAATTACAACCCATCAGGTTCATCGCGGCTTACATTCATTCAAACTGAACGGAACAAATCCAGCTTCTCAATGAATCCAGTAACTTCAGGTGAATTGGCAAGAGTGAGATTGTGTCAAATGTTGAATACCTGTTTCATTATGCGGTGGGTCGGGCAAAGAGTATATGTTTTACTAACGGGACCCAAATTTTTTCGTGAAAAATTATTCGATGCAATATTGATGGATCTTTGGGCATTTTTCTCAATCCAGTGAGGACCTAATCGATGGTCAGTTTGCTGTTACTATCGTCAGATAGGTGAGCAATATGAATGTGTAACTTGCGTCTTTATGGACGCATTTCAGGAAGACTTTTTTCCATAACTGCAAAAAACTGAGTACCCAAAGCCAGGAGACGCAGTCTTGGTTCTTTCGAGTAAGATAAACCCATCCGAGCTGAAATATGTGGTTCTGAAAGCATACCTATGAAACATATCCTGTAATATTGTCACGGTGGTAATAATGTTCTTCAACTGTGGGGTACAAACACTATCAATATGAATTCCAAAAAACTGAATCAATCAAAACATTGAGCTGTAACTTTTATGAGCGTACGTTCTGGAGAAATGATAAAAGAACTGTCTTCCCATATCACCTCAATCGCCTCAAAAAGATTAGAACTGAACACTTATATTGAGAGGACACCTAAACAAAATAGGGCTATGAATCAGGAATGAATAGATTAGCTGCAGGCAATGCAATGAAGAACTATAAATAATTTGTCATATTTTATGCAGAAATCCAGGATTATATAACAAACAACCAATAAAGGGCATTTTCAAACTAATATAGAAAATCTTATGTTTTTTTTTCCAAAAAAGTTCGGTTGACTCCAGTCATTTCAGTGCAAAATCAAACTTCTCAACACATATAGGATACTCAATGATGTCCATTGAAGTATTCTGAAATCTCTATGAGATGTTGAGCATCTGAATTTTTCCTGTTTTTTGTAATATTCTATCAATTCATCACAAGAACATGATTTTGAATTTTATTTACAGTTCACTCATTTTTATTCTGAGCTCATGAACAGCAAACCAAGAAATAAATTTCTTTGTTGGCATGTACCTGACAATCACTAAATCTAATTTCAAACTCCAGTCTTCGTCGTCTGGTCTAATGAAATATCAGGCGGATCTCAGACGAGGAGTAGATATGAAAATTCTGCTTGTGACATGAGTCAAACAATTCTTCGAATTCTTTGAGAGTAGTTGTGTTCGCCTTCCTCCTCTTTCCTTTCAGTGACAAGCTTTCTGTCAAATATACGTAGGTAAATAAAAATGTTCTCTCCGTTTCTGCGAGTAGTATTTTCTTTCATAATTTATACTTGGTGTGTCACCCACAGCATTTGAATATGGCAAAAGGACGGCCTGAAGTGGAGTTACCTTCATTTGTGATACCGATAAAATATTTCTAGAAAGAATTTTGAAGGAGTACATGATAAACAACACTGTTCTTTATCTACAAGAAAAATTATTGAAAAAAACAAGAATAATATACCGCCCATCTTCCAACTAACAGTATCGATTGTGTGTCAAGTATACGAGTTTTTCATGAAAACTACACATTTTCTGAATGATAGGGATCCGGACTTGTACAAAAAGATATTGACAGATTTGAAATCCATGACATATGAAAAATATTATACGATATTTATTATATACTAGTTTGTTGTACGATGTCGTTTGCTTGAACTGCAGTTTTCAGTTCTCCCCACGTTGTCTAACAACAAATTGTATTTGCTCCCCTTTGATTTATATGAACATACTGTACGATATCTATCATATCATATCATATCATATCATATTATATCATATCATACAGTCTGACCGGCGTATTCTGTAAAAGTATTTGATACATTCAAATCCAGAATTGGTAGTTAATAAAAATGTCTGAACATCACATCACATCACATCACATCACATCACATCACATCACATCACATCACATCACATCACATCACATCACATCACATCACATCACATCATAGGGGTCTATCCTTGGTACTGAATTATTCATGACACAATTTCACAATTTCCCAAATGTCTACTAAAATTTAAAGTTATGCAGATTACACTCAAATATATTCCTGAAAGTTCACTGGCAATAGCATACCTACTACATCTTGTACTACATTTTGGCAATAAAACTAATTATATAAATTGATTGTTGAAGCTGTTACAACGTGGTAGAAAATCATAATGAAGAAAAGAGAATTGAAACTTTCTATGTTTTCTACCACTTGGTAATCAACCATTGTTAGTTTAGAGTATGAGTTTGAAAATGTCCTTATAGGACGAAACTGCAGTAACGTTAGTTACAAATAGAAGTGGTAGAAACATAGAAAGTTTCAATTCTCTTCTTTTCGAAACCAATTTTCAATATAACTATTATTATTATTATTATTATTTTCACCGTAGTATGTGCTCGTCAAACCCTATCCCCCGAAGCTCCGATACATTCGACAGGGCGCGCCAGCATCATCAACCACGACCACTCCCCACACCGAGGCTAAGTGATCATTGGGTTCGAGAATCATGTGCCCTGAGCAAGCGCAGTGAGCCAAAAATGACAGCTTTCTGCATCTGTCCGGTTAGGATTTCTGCCTTAGTGCGGCAAGATGGTATGATTTCAAAATTCGAGAATAGAGAGGGCACCATTCCACTCAGGAGTCCAATAAAATCAGAACATTCATATTTTGTCAGACTGGTCTGGATAGAGTCTGCGGAGTTCGAAGAGGTAATCACGATATTTTTTCCTCTTTTTTTCGGACAATAATCGCCTCGCCAGGAGCTGAAAACTCTTCGACAAATTATCGTTTTGCTCTGATGGTCGAGAAGGACTAATTCAGGCTTATTAGCTTGTATGAGCCTGAGAGTGGGGAACGGATAGTTCCAATAAATTCGGCACTTTTCGTTCCCTGCAACGAATTCAATAACCCCCAGAGCGTAGGGCAACACAAGTGTCTCTTTTATACCGTAAGAGTGCCGTATATGGGTGTTCTGGTGCCTACAGTTTAACTCACTCATCAGATTTGTTCGCCATTTTCCTCAGTTCTTTATGATATTTCCACATGAGTCTCGATGCACCTTTGAGTTTATCTATGTCGCAAGTGAAGTCTAAGTGTCTGTGAGAAGCCACTCATTCCGTTGGGGGCCTCAAATGAATGTTTCTTTTACACACTGAGGTGTACGGACCAAGTGAGTAACTGAAATGTAGACTTCATCCCGCACAATATTTTTCAGCTTTCGACTCATATTCGGTTTTCGACCCATATTCGGTTTTCGACCCGTCCCGTCTGTGTACCAGGTGTTTCTGCCGGACATATTCTCGGGTTAACTGTTCGTTCTCCAATCTTTGCGGTCCAATATTCTAACCGCGAAGTTTATGTTGAACATTCTGTATTTTTTTTGTTTTGGACGATTCCGCATAACTCTGTGAGTCTTTCAGTCGGAATCGGACGACCTCTGCTTCCCATATCATCACAAGATGTTGAGGAGGAAGATTTGAGAGTGACTTCAATGTAGGTGTTGGAGTGGTTTCCCTTGCTCCCGTTATTTCCAACATGCAAGTCATTGCACCCTGCTTAGTTTGTTAATAGCAGCCACCAGACCTTATATGTAAATGTTATCATGAAATCAAACACCATAGTGTAGAGTCAATATTTTATGTATGGTTTCAGCTTCCATGTCTTTTCGTAAGTGTGTCTGGCTAATATCAGTACTACCAGGGTTTTTTTTTCACTTTTGACAATGTTGATATCAGGTCAGCTCGAGATCAAGTACCACTTTCAGATATTTGACCCTGCGACAGATAATTTTCTTCACTTGGAAGTTTCAGAGGTTTTGAGGTATCTGTTTTTGTCCTGTGCGTTTTCACCGAGACTTGAGATGTCTTTGAGGGTGTATCTTATTTCGTTGCCCTT
>NW_019291595.1:0-28718 GCF_000500325.1 Leptinotarsa decemlineata
TGTACTTTCACTTTTCACGTATAGTATAACTATTCTTTAAGATTAAGTACAGTGTATCTCAAAAACCAGAGCTAATAAAAATTTTTCATTGTTATTTTCGTTTTTATCACCCCAAAATTAGTAGAAATTGACTAATTTAGTGTAGGAAACATTCAGAAAATATTTTTTTGTTGTGTTGTATTCAGATGAGCTATTTTCATTCCTTTCATTGGGCGAAAGTGAAGAAAAAGAAGAAAAAAAAAAGAAAAATAGTACAGTAAAGTTACGGTGATTTATACCTGTTTTTATCAACTCAAGAAACTCAAGAAACAATAAAAATAATTGAAACTGACCCTGTAACACTGGTGTGAAGTTATGAATTTACTCAGCAATTGGCCTCGAAATAGTGAGTTGTGAATCTGATCAACAGTGATTGGTTCAAAGGTGTGAGTTATGGTCATAGTTAAAGAAAAATTGAATAAAATATCAGGAATTTCAGAACCTTCAAAACAAAAAGGAAAATTAATAAACTTCTTGGTACTGATGGAAATATTGAAATTACTATTATGCCGCCCTTTATCCAGTATCCAATGTCCATATCCGATTTCACATTGAAAAAAAAAACTGATTTTTCAGGACTAGTACTATATCTGCTGAAAAATTTCTCGTTAACTTGGAACCCAAGTAAACATTTTTTTGTAGACATCCACGAACATGAAAAGATGAATTCACAAAAATATCGCCTTTATTCTAATCCAATCTCATTATGAATTGACGGAGAAGAATTTGTATTCGATACTGTGTACATACTCAGAGTTGATCTAGTTGTACTGTATGATGTTTTTTAGATTATCTTTCGGATTGAAGTTGTTATATTGAATTATAAAATTATTCGTGATCTGGGAGTTAAATTTGATAGCGAAATCAATTTTAATCTTTAAATATCAGAAATTGTGACAAACAGTCTTAAAATGCTGGGTTTTGGGTTGAGAATTTCTACTGATTTTCCAATTGAAACAAAAAAATTCATATTGTGCTTCCGTAAGATCCATTCTTGAATTTCGTTCGGTTATATTATAAGACCCATAAACTATAATGTAAATATCGATTTGATTGAGAATGTTCAAAAGAAATTCTTTGAGAATTGTGCTTTTCACTTTGGTATTAAAGGAAATGAATATGAGTACAGTCAACTCTTAACCAAGTTAAATATAGAATCATTGAAAGATAGAAGAATATCTATGAACTTGAGTTTCCTCTTCAAATTGATGAATAGTGATATAAACTTCCCAGAAATACTTCAACTAATAACTTTTCATATTGAACAAAAAGATACGAGAAATCCTGACATGTTTCATATACATTTTTTCCATACCAATTATGCTTTGAACAGTCCGATGCCTCGTACTTTGAAGCTGGGAAATCAATATTATAATAACTCAGATCTGTTTAATGTATCTTTAAAAAACAATTAAAAAGGCTGTAGCGTTTTCGAAGCTTTTCTTTACCTTACCATTTTCTTGTAAGTACCAGAATAACTTCTTCTTTTAGTAATATATTCACTAGACATAAAGATTTATTAATATTGTTTATTCCACACTTTGCTAAATATTTCGTAAAATTGTGAATTGTAATGTAGACATCACACATGAGCATTCATAAATACTTTGTAGTTCCTCACACTTCGTTAAATATGTTTTTGCAAATTGGCTTTGCTGTTGAATGGATAAATAAACAATACAGTATCAATTTTTTTGATTGCAGTTCCTGTCGATAACGGTTTCAGTTGAATTGAGCAGTGGAAAGAGAAATTTTGAGTGACTATCTAGGTCTCCTGATCTACCTCCCTAGACCATCTCTGATTATTTTCGAAGCCCATATCATGCAATTTTGCCATTGTTTTCATTGATTTGTGACACTGTGCACTTTTTTTTTCTTCAAATGGGGTAAATTTTTCGCAATTTCGGCCCTAAAACGCTCCATTAACGCTGTATAATATTCACTGTTGATGGTATTGCCCTTCTTAAGATAGTCGATGAATATAATACCACGCATATCCCTAAATACCAAGGCCATAATCTTTCCAGTCAACTGTTATGCTTTCAGGCGCTTTGGACGAGGTTCACTAGTTGCTCTCGACTCAGATGGCGATCTTTTTGATTCCGGAATGAAAAGATGATTCCACGTTTCATTCATTGTCATATATTGACGTAAAAATTTTGGTTTGTTATGTTCAAACATGGTCAAAACTGCTCAGAATCTTCATTCTTGTTTTTGGTCAACAGTGAGCTCATGCGGCACTCACTTTGAACAGCTTTCCCAGGATCGACTGCTCATGCAATGTGAAGTTAACACTTTTTTTTGAATCTTTACAATGTCAGCTAACTCGGGCAACTTCACTTTTCGATCATTCAAAACGATTTTGTGGATTTTTTATATTTTCTGGTGTTACTGCCTCATTTGGACGTCCACTTTTGAAGTCAGCAAACCAACATTCAATTGTTGTTTTTGATGAGGCGGAGTCTTTATAACACTTTTCAAGCCATCGCTTTGCTTGAACGGTATTTTTTCCATCAAGTAAAATAAATTAAAACACGACATTGTTTCTGATCCATTGTTTGGAAAATACCAAAAGTAGTGTCACTCTTAGCACACTAACTCAAAAATTCATGAGTAGAATATCATGAAATTTCAACAGCAAGTTTTTTCTCATACTTCAGCCACGAACAATTCCTAACTTCCGTTAATACCACAGCACGTTTCATTTCACGATTATATGAGCTGAAGTCGATGTTTTAGAAAAAGCACATATATAATAGGATTACATTATTCAATCTAAAGTTACGGTGGTGCAAAGTTTCGCATGTTCTGCAAAAGAAACCACATCATATAAGTTATGTTTTAATCTCATTATGCAAAATATCTGCTATTTGAGAGTGAAAATACGCTTTCTCGGGTAGGATTCTACCGCAAGCCATATTTTACGACGAAAGCAAACCACTGCTTGCTATCTTTAGCGGGGATGATACTAGGTTAGTTGGAATATTGCTGGAGTATTGTATTTGTAGAGTTGATTTATGATCTGTCAGTCTATCAATATTTAAAATTGAGTACAACTCTAATTGACATTCATTATGAAAAAAAATTATGTTAGTCTAATCAATAAGTTCAAAAACATGAAAAATAGAGATGAAGGTCCTAAAAATTCGATTCGGAATCACTTCTAGAAAAATGTTTTTGAAGGATTTTGGTGCAGGTGTCCTTTTAGCGATTGGCTTGTTTAAACATCATAGGTGCTATGAGAACACCAACCGCGGCAATGGAATTAATTACTAGTTTGCCACTCTGGACCTGTATGTTAAGGAGGTTGCGTTAATGGCCATGTTACGATTTTGCACGGCTGGTGTAAACCTCGAAGTACTAATGGGTCAATTGAGGCTAAGCCTATGACGAGAAGCGCTTACTTCGCAACCTCAGCTGCAGGCAGCCAGTGATGCATTGGAGCCCTGGTTTGTGTTTACTGAACACTGCAGAATACAAATAAAATAGAACACAGACTCAGATGCTACAAATGCAATACGCATATATGCAGACAACTAAAAAACCATAGAAGGCTCAGGATGTGAAGTTAACTCCAGGTAACTAAGCCTAAGGATTAAGTGGGGAATGGGAAAAATACTAGCGTGGTTCAAACAGAACTGGCTAGTATCTCAATCGCCACAAGGGAAATAACCAGGAATGAAATTTCTGGCAAAAACATAACAATCTGCACTGATAATAGACAAGCTCTATTAGCCTTGAACTGACAACGTGTTACCTCGGGGCTAGTACTAGAGTGCCACCAAGATTCATCCAAAGCCTCGGTAGATAATAAAATTATCCTGAGGTAGGTTAAAGGGCATGAGAGGAGTGAAGGTAATCGCATTGCCGACTCTTTAGCCAAGGAAGCGGCTGGACTAGGAATTTTAGAATACAGTGACCTCTACAATGACCTCTAGAATTGCGGAACTAACCAAGCGTCACACCCATGCTCAATCTCTAAAGAGATGGGATGGCAAGACTGCAGCCCTGAGAAGCTGGCGCCCGAAGAAATATCTGGCGATGACCAAGAAAAACCTACGCAGGATGGACGATAACCTAGGAGGACAACTCTTCGGAAGGATGTACAATGGGTCACATGTGGCCTAAGTGCTGTGGGCCTACACTCACCCTCCCTATTCCATAGATATCAGATGCAGAATATAAACCTTTGAATTTTCTGTTCCATTTTCTGCCTGAAAATCTATAATGATTACTTCTTGGAAATCACAAAAAACTCCAAAACATTTATGAGATTTCTGAACAACAAAGATTCTGAGGCTTTGGAGAACTTTCCACCAGTTGCTGCTTTGTTTCTGGGCCGTGAAAACGTACAAGTTTCGTCCACACGTTGAAAAGTTTGCATCTTTTTCAAACCCTTGCATCGATCGAACGCAATGCTTTTATTACCCTTAGAGGCTACTGGTCGACATTTAGACATTTGGGGATTGACTTCGCATTTTATTTCACAGGTATTGTCGTTGGTATAATACGTAACTACTTTCCTAATTAAATAATCTTCCGTCACACCATGACTTTCCAGATCACCGAATGCAGCGTGTTCATTTGGAAAGCTGCAGCGGTAAGTCGATACAAGAATTTAATTGTGTAACACTTTCCTAGTAACAGACTGATTCACTTTCCTTGTAGGTGATATCGATAAACGTCGATAACTGCGGATATAAATGGTCGAACTTTAAAGTCAAAGACTGGTTCATATAACTTCGCTAAAGTATTTTCACTTCATTTCATTTTCAACGGTTGATTTTTCTTCTGTAATTTTTTTCAATTATAAACATAGTTATTTTATAGCGTGAGACTGATAGAAATATTAAGCAATATTTAATTGTAAGCATTTACAGGAATGCAACTAGAAATAGCACTTGAAAATATTTTTCAATTTTGTTATTTGATTTCAAATAATTTAAAAATTGAGTGAAAAAAATTAGAAATGAATCGGGCCCGATTTTGAACATAGGACTTATATATGTAGTCTAAATTTTCACGTATGAGCTCAAACTAATTGGCGCCCTTTACTTTACTAGAAATAATTTCAACTTCTAATTTTTTAGTTGTTAACAGTAGGCACAGAGAATACCAAAAAAAAGGGTAAAACCCGAAGCCGATTGTTAGTATCCACAACGTCGTGACGTAACTTGGTTTGGAATCTTTTAATTTTCATTTCTTGTTAATTATATTTTCAATTTTTAGCTTGTATTATTTTTTTGAAATTTTTTGGTTGTTTTTTATATGTTATTTCTTTGTTATTATTTCAGTTTTTTGTATAATAGAATTGTTATTTTTCGGTTAACCTTTTTTTAATTTCTTACAGATTCTTTCAGAGATTTCAAATCAATTTATATTATATTAGACAATGGAAGTCCGAACTGACGAAATTTGTCTTCAGTTAGCTATATTTTGAGAATCGTAAGTACGAAGTCAATTCACAGCATCGACATTTCTTTTCATTCAATATTTTCCAGAGACATATTTCATTTTTGACGAGTAAAGTACGTACTCGTATTTGGTTTTCGCCTCGTTTATCGTTATGAATAACAAGAGTAAAATTACGGTGTAGAGAAATAATTTAATATCCCATTCAGTCGTTCGCTTGGAAGTTTTAACAAATTTCCTTCAGTAGATTGAACGGAAATTTGAAAGTACGCTTATGAAATTATGTTGGCGAAGCCATGGCTGAAATTATTTGGATGGGAATATATATTTGTTGGGCTTGGCTTTGATCTGTACGTATTCCTTCGAAATGTAATGGAAATGGATATGAAAGCTTTGTTAAAAATTCACGGAGACTTTGATATTATTATATTTTGTTGAACATTAATGTTGGCACAGGCGTCACTGGAGTTGAGCAATGCAGAAATGTTGATTATATCGAACATATTCAGATTCATAACACATTCGAATATACAGTGTCTGAGCTATTTCCTGGTTCGTTGTTCATGCCCTGCAGTTTTTGATGCCCGAAGTTTCGTCTACTACTGCGGTCTGCTACTGCGCTCTAGTACTAAAGTAAACATTATCGAAGGAGATTATATGATGGATGAAGTGGTCTATTTATACTCAAAGCAAAGTTTGAGTTTCGAGTTTCATTTCATGGGTGGTAGGTGTGGCATCGACTAGACAATCAGTCTAGTCTTCTATTCGGCACAAAGCCAGACTGTCCCTATGTACATGTCAAAAGATTTGTGATGAAACTTGGGGTTGAGGTCCCAAACAAATCCATTAGATTTATGTGATGATTTTCAGACCAATGATCACTTATGGTGCAATCGCCTGGTGACCTAAGGCTTTAAAGAAAACGACCCAGGCGTAAATCTCTGGCTTACAGAGACAGGCTTGTCTGGCAATCAGTGGTGCCATCAGTACCACACCGTCAGCTGCCATGGAGATACTTCTAGATGTACCTCCTCTCCAGGAGACTGTAACAGACTGTTAGTTGATCCTGGAAGTCACAGCAATCTGGAAATGACCTCTGACTTTATGCCTTCAACTCTAAACTACGAACTGCCCGAGTAGAGAGGACTAGATCCTCCGGGAGAAGTAAATTTTAAGAGCAGATAGTTGTTGATTCACAAACGGATCAAAAACACCTTCCGGTTCCGTAGCAGGTGTTTTCAGTCGCAGACCCAGGACAGAGATATCAACCTGCCTAGGAACCTATGCGACTGTATCTTCGGCGGAAATTTACGCTACTGAATTGTGTGCGGAGAGATAGGGAGAATCCAACCTCAAACACAAATCAATAAAAATATTCTCAAACAGTCAAGCAGCTTTGGAAGCTTTTGGTTTCTACCAAGCAACGTCCAAATTGGTAGCAAATTGCCAAAAACCACTCTCCTCGATAGGAAGACTAAACAGATTGTCTCTGGTCTGGTTTCTACCTATACTGGCCTGGAAGGCAATGAGGCTGTTGATTCCCTTGCAAAGAAGGGGGCTGCAAGCACCCTTGAGACCGTTTCAGGCTTTGCCAAATAAAGATTGAACACCTGGATAGCAAAAAGATTTATGGACTTCTGGCACAATCTTTCAGGATTGGCTCACTCCAAGGCATTTATTCATCCTTCGCAGCTTGATACCAAACAGCTGTTGGACGACAATAGGGATGAACTACGATGTCTAACCGGCCTTCTTCCAGGTCACTGTCATTTGAATCATCATATGCGGAGACGCGGACTATCGGAAGACAGTGTGTGTCGCCTCTGTTTAGAACCTGATGACACAGCAGAGCACATACTTTGTGCCTGCCCCACGGGCTACCGAATTAGATTCTAAGAGTTCGGCAAAGCCGTACTCTTACCATCTGACCTGAAAGACCACTCATCATACAAAATTATCGGTTTCGTTGAGAAGCTGGGTTTATTTGGTCGAGTGTGAATAGGTGTGGGCCTCAATAAATCCTTGCGGGTTGCGGTAGAGGGACGAATATAACATGGGTATTTCAAATTGAAAGAAAATGACTTTTTTAAGAGAGATTAGTTTTTGAAAAAAGTTTCAAGCTTTCAACTTTTCCATATTCATTCGAAAAATATGGGAAACCACCGAAGAAAGAGAGATTTGAAGTATTTTTCCTTCTACGAGGAATTGAGCGATTCGGATATGCGGTTGGTTGCCTCGTTCACGGGCAGATGGAACGATGACGAATATGTTGTTTGTCGTTCACTTCACCCTAGTTCGAGGAATTATACTCTGAAAGAAATTGGATTCTTAATTATGGGAAATCATCTGCTTCATGTTGATGATGAACAATGACTTGCACTGACGAGTGGCCAAATATCCGGAAACCGGTCTCCAAGTGTCTTCCAATAATTGAAAATCGATTTCGCCAGCAGCTTATGCAGGAATTACTTTTGTGAAGAATCCTGTACTGACACCTGTCGGATATAATCCAACGCCCTTCGTGGTATTAGCCTGGGGATTAGTTGTTTTCTGATAGGTGATAGTCCATAACTTATAGTGTAGGTGATTGGGACTGGCGTGAACGAATTGTTTTCTTAGATAATTTTATTTACAGCCAGTTTTCAAGTATGCCACAAGAACAAGGTATCACCTAGTTGCAAATTTTTGTCTTTTTTTCTGTTTTGTTGAGTTTTTCATGTGTGTATGTGTCAGTAATTGTTGAGTTGGATGTTGTTGAATTTCACTTCACCTAATATTTCATATTCTTCAGATTGTGGAAGAATACCCAACAAAGGTCGATATGAAAAACTACTTTTTCTTTCCTTTATTGCTATCTTAATGTTGTTAATAATGTTTTTCTCTTCAGAAATTATAAGTATTGGTTTGTTGACGAATAGTTTTTTACTATTATTAGATTTCAGTATAGCGAAAAGGAAATAATTTGGCCAACTTTCTGTTTTCCAGATGCCAGTATAGCAGAATTAGTTCAATAATTAAACTTTGAATTATATATTCCAAACTTTGAAAACAACAAGAATCAGAGGAGGCAATATTCAATAATCCAACCGAATCATCAATTCAACATTTATTTGTGTTTCGACATATGTTGTTCAGTTGTTTGTCCCGCGCAAGGTAAATGAAGGTCGCTTCACTAATTGGCAATAAAGGCTCTCAGGGGCTTTGTGCAACGATGTATCGAGTTATGGATTAAATGAACCGGCTCGTGTGTATGTGTGTGTCATGAGGTCTTGTCTGACTGGGCTGTTATTTGATGGAAATTGCCTCACGGGAAAACGCATCAATCACTGCCATGATTTTCATAATCGTACGGAACCGTGTGTGAACACTTGAGCGCAAAGCTAATTGAAATCAACTGAGGAAGATCTCTGTGATTGTTTAATTCAGAAAAGAGGAATTCCACATTCCTCAAGTGGACCAGATATTTGCTTATCGTGCTTGCCCTCTGTTGATGTTTATTTCATCGTACTACCCCAAGAAAGAAATTTAACTTTNTGAACATCCTACAATAGATTAGGTCATATTGATTCATGCATACTGTGAAATTTTCAGGTTGATTCGTTAGATAGTTTGTCAGAAACGGCTAATTAACGCTCATCATGAAAAGCCCTGTATATGTTAAAGTGCTAAAGTGTTAAAGTATCTATATCTACATCTATATCTATGTCTATATCTATATCTTTATCTATCTATTCGCAATGCGATGGATAAATTTGAGTTCACGATCAACCAACACCCGTACGTCGACGCAACGTAAAATCTGTCGAAAACATTGCCGATGTCTGTGAGAGTGTGCAGCAAAATCCGAGGCAGTCGATTTAGCGTCGCTCAAAAGAACTCGGCCTTCCGCAGACCACAGCTTGGCGCATTTTGCGTCGTAATTTAGGCCTGCACCCGTACAAAATTCAATTGGCCCAGGAACTGAAGGTAAACGACCATAGACAAACGACATGTGCTCGCTGAATGGGCTCTGGAGCAGTTGGCAACTGACCCCAATTTCCATCGAAATATCATTTTCAGCGAAGAGGACCGTTTCTGAATAAATGGGTACGTGAACAAACAAAATTGACAAATTTGGGATGATACCTATCCACATGAGATCCAGGAAGGAAGACCCTAGAATCGAATATATAACAGAGTTGATTATTTGTAACTACGTTATTTATTAAACGAAAGTCTGATAAAAAACTACGAATTACGTGAACTTGTTTTGTTTCAATTCCAGATATTTACTATTGATTTTCAAAATTTCAATTCCTGTTACTGTAATTTTAATTATTATATAGCCGTTATTCTAATAATAATAAATAATAATTTACAAAACCAAAAAAACACTCTTAAATAGCAACATAAACTAAACTAATATTATATTGTGTTCAACAAGTCCTTTCGAGTTTCATNATACCTCAATGTATACAAATTGTAACTTTTTCTAAGGTAGGTACATACCAATTTCGAATTGTCTGATCTGAGACAGTTAAAAAACTGGATCAAAAAGACATATTACTGAGTATAAAAAAATGTTGAAAAGAAACGTACTGTTGTTGAATTCATACATAAATTATTCATATTATAGAATGAATTTGAAAAAATCAATCGCCAAATACGGATAAAATCATATTGAACCTAATTGGAACAAGCAAACAACACAATAGTTACATAATGACCGGTTAACCGTAGCTCCAGAACAAATCAAGTATGTTTCAAAAATCAAGAACAAGTCTAGTCATTACCCAACATTTATGAACAATGGAAGTGAATATATCAGAAACTTGCATTGTGATTTAATGATATTTCCAGTGTGGCAGTATTCAATGCGGTACCATTGCAGGATTACTTTCACTTTGGTCCACTTATTAGAATAAAACGAGGCATAAAAACGATTGCATGAACTCGATTCCGGTGGGGATAATTTTTCTCGAGTGCAAGAATGTGCATAACATTTTTCAAAGGACTTCGATATCCTGTCAGGAAATATGCAAAACTACTAATTATTGTATTATATACAAACAAAAATTACTCTATTCAAAAAATACATGAAAGTATCATTTTTAGAACTACTTTTGAATAAGAACCGAACCTAATTTATCCCCTTATAATTCATGGAAATTTTGGTCCTATAGTATTTGTCTTCATGATATTAACTGAACCTTAGTTGAACATTTCATATTTTGATTCAAGAACAGCTGAGCCAATTAAAATATTCCAAATGGTATGTAGGACAAACATCATCTTATTCATGAACATTAGAGTTAGAACTCATAGAATATACTATCGAGAATCGATTTTAAAAATCGAATTATGAAGATATCACTTGGTTCCTATATTTTTTGGGTTCCTAACCTTCCACAATTCAAAAAATTAATTAATATGACCGGAATTTATTCACTTTTAAATTTTCAGTTGAAAATCAACATGAAAGCATTATTGGGGTACATTTTATGGGAAAATAAAGTATTTTTGAAATATTTATTAGAATAATAACAACAAATGCATGTTACATATAAGTAACACTGGGTCATTCGGTTACAGAGTTGAAGAAATATATTACGTTCCTACAAACACGAAGGCTACCTGTTCTTTGTATGAAAAATAATATTACACTCCTATGTCCTATGTCGCACTTTTTGCACATAGTTCTAGTGCTCGTAGAACATCTTTCACCAGCACATCGTCGACATTTCTTGTTCGGAATGGACATCAGAAGGTGATCTGTTCTTTCATATCTCACTTCATCGGATATTCTATTTAGTGAGAGGCTACATTTGGATGTAGAAGGCCTTCCAGCACTTTTTGGAGCAATCCCATAGCGGCTCTAATGATTTTGAACCAAGGCTCTACAAAAATCTAGTTGGCTTATTTGAGTATTTTTTTATAAAGTACCCATGAATTGAAGATAGCTGCATCTAATAACCAGGTGAAAATACTCCACCACCACTTCTTTGAACGTATAGCGTTTCGATATGATGATATTTCCTCATCCATCAGATCTGTTCCTCCCATACTACTATTGTATTGGCCAATAAGGAATGGACGAGGAACACTTAAGAATTTTTTTTCAGTCTTCGAATATCTTTTCACGTATCCTATGAGATTAACACCATAACAGTTAGAACCAGCTGTTACGATATTATTGTCTGCAACTTGACTATTATTAATCCATGATTTTTATCGATTGCAGATACATAGACTACTACGATCTTTCTTCTGCATCTTTTTTTTATGGGCAAGTGGACAAATATTTGGAACTCTATTATCTCTAAAAGTACCACTTCCTCCGTACCCTTTGAAGCGTAAGAAATTGAGCTCATAAATAAATTATCCAAGTAAAATTTGTAACGATATTCAGGATGTGGCAAGTCTGCTAGCATCGAGACAAATGGTGCGGTACATTTTCCAAAAAGGCGTTCGTATTCATCGACAGCATTTGGGTTTCTACTTTGATACATATCAAAGTCGACAAGATATCCATCTTTTGCATTCAGACACCACATTTTATATCCAAAGCGAATTGGTTTTTCTCGAATAAACTGTTTACAGTTGTGACGTCCATAATACTTTATCATCGATTCGTCAAAATTCAAGTGTTCTTGTGGTACAAAATACTGCAAATATTTTGTCTTGAGGGCATTGATCAGGGGTCGTAATTAATACATTTTATCGGTGGTATCAATGGAATTGTTATCAGCCAAATGAATGAATCTCATTATCTGAACGAATCGATCACGTCTCATGGAATTGCTCACCATTATGTTTTTCATGTCCAAACCACTGTTCCAAAAATGCCGTTTACTGGGTTTGGGATCATACCCACTCAATATCAATATGGCTAAGAATGTTTTCGTTTCTTCGGAAGTGAGTTGAGGATCGGGGCAGTTCTTGAATAGTGAATACTTCTGAATTTCTCTCAAAAATAATTCTATTATATTGTCATCAATAAACATTTCGGAGATTTCAACAGGAGACTTTCCAAAAAACATATTGTAGTTTTGTACCGGGAATATTCGACTTCTGGAAACTACTATATCGGCATTTTTCTGCCAGATAATCTTAACTTTCGGTTTGACCTTTTCAGGTAATGAGACGTTACCATTATGTACTGCGGTATTGTCTGAAGTAACCAGATCATTCGTCTGAAGTCAATATTTCTGTTGAATTTGCAGACTTTATTTCAACTTTACTTTGTAGTTGCCGCCCACTAAGATTATCCAATGTACCTCCATCATCTTCAACGGCTGAGTCTTCATCTGTGAGAGGATTGGAATCAGGAGGTTCAATGAAAATTTCTTCGATATCATCTAGATAGACCATATCTAATGCCTCTTGTAATGTAAAACCCGCCCTGGAATCGAAATACGACATAAGTTGAAAAAGTCCAGTTCCAAATATCTGAAAGCCTCGCGTTACTTATTTGTAACATCAACAAACGAATCCCCCATAGCTAATCTTGTTTTGGCAAACATAAAATTTAACATATACTACATGCGAAATACATTTTTTTGAACCCACATATTTGATGATGATAATAAATAACTGACAAATTAATTTTATCTAATACTCGAAGCGAATGTCCATCTCATCGTCCCCGCTCATGCTTAGCTTCAGAATAACTCAAAAAAAGTGAACTTTACAGCTGAACTATCACCATGCAACTGAACGTTTTGATATTTCGACATTCGAAGATGAGATATACAATGCCATCTAGTGAAAAATCTCGTAAATAGGGCAACTATTGCAATTAGAGGAAACCTTTAACTGCGATACCTATAATTAACGCTAGGTCATAATGGGTTAACAGAGAATCTGTTCGGGTGTGATTGATATCAAACTGAAAAGTTCAGTAAGAAAAGTAACTGCTTGATATAAACCTTCTAGCTTGACTTGTTTAAACATCGCAGGAGCTATGAGAACAACACCAACCGCGGCAATGGAATTATTTACTGGTCTGACTTACTTACTCCGCAACCTCTGCTGCAGCTAACCAGTGATGCAATTGAGCCCAGGCTTGTGTTCAATAAACCCTACAAAATACAAATAAAACAGAACACAGAATCAGATGCTACAAATGCAATACACATATACACAAACCAAAGAAGGCTCGGGATGTGGAGTTTACTCCAGATTACTAAGACTAAGGATTAAGTGGGGAATGGAAAAAATACCAGCGTGGTTCAAACAGAACTGCTCTATTAGCTCTATTAGCCTTGAACTGACAACGTATCACCTCGGGACTAGTACTAGAGTGCCACCAAGATTTATCCAAAGCCTCGGTAGATGATAACATCATCCTGAGGTGGGTTAAAGGGTATGACAGGAGTGAAGGTTATCGCATTGCCGACTCTTTAGCCAAGGAAGCGGCTAGACCAAGAATTTTAGGACACAGTGATAACCTACGCTCTGGTGACCTATACAATTGCGGAACTAACCAAGCGTCACACCTATGCTCAATCTCTAAAGAGATGAGATGGAATCAAAGGATTCCTCAGAAGCTGGCGCCCGAAGAAATATCTAGCGATGATCAAGAAAAACCTACGCAGGATGGACGATAACCTAGGAGGACAACTCTTCGGAAGGATGTACAATGGGTCACATATGGCCTAAGTGCTGTGGGCCTACACTCACACTCCCTATTCCATAGATATCAGATGCAGAATATGAACCTTTGAATTTTCTGTTCCATTTTCTGCCTGAAAATCTATAATGATTACTTCTTGGAAATCATAAAAAACTGCAAAACATTTATAAGATTTTTGAACAACAAAGATTCTGAGGCTTTGGAGAACTTTCCACCAGTTGCTGCTTTGTTTCTGGGTCGTGAAAACGTACAAGTTTCGTCCACAGTAATAACACGGCTTGAAAAGTTTGCACCTTTTCCAAACCCTTGCATCGATCGAATGCAATGCTTCTATTACCCTTGGAGGCTACTGGTCGACATTTAGACATTTGGGGATTGATTTCGCATTTTATTTCACAGGTATTGTCGTTGGTATAATACGTAACTACTTTCCTAATTAAATAATCTTCCGTCACACCACGACTTTCCAGATCACCGAATGCAGCGTGTTCATTTGGAAAGCTGCAGCGGTAAGTCGTTACAAGAATTCAATTGTGTAACACTTTCCTAGTAACAAACTGATTCACTTTCCTTGTACGTGATATCGATAAACGTCGATAACTGCGGATATAAATGGTCGAACTTTAAAGTCAAAGACTGGTTCATATAACTTCGCTAAAGTATTTTCACTTCATTTCATTTTCAACGGTTGATTTTTCTTCTGTAATTTTTTTCAATTATAAACATAGTTATTTTATAGCGTGAGACTGATAGAAATATTAAGCAATATTTAATTGTAAGCATTTACAGGAATGCAACTAGAAATAGCACTTGAAAATATTTTTCAATTTTGTTATTTGATTTCAAATAATTTAAAAATTGAGTGAAAAAAATTAGAAATGAATCGGGCCCGATTTTGAACATAGGACTACTGTTTTTTCCATTATATATGAAAGACCTCCCAATTTTTGATGATATTGGAATCGGTAAACCTATATTGAGCTTATTTCTGGTATTTCGTCGTGGTGAAATGAAAATTTCCGTGCTGTATTTTTTTTGCACCAGACATAACATTTCCAATATAGGTACCTAAGTATGGAAGGCAAGGTCAAAATTTTATGCTTTCTGAATAAAGGTCGACAGGAATCCCTGAATCCAACTCTACATATATTTCTAATTCCTCTTTTTTGTAGTACAAACACCCTATCAAACATGTATTGGCAACACGTTCCCCAAAAACAGATACCGTATCCCAGATGGAAATCGATGAGAGTAAAGTACACATTTTTGACATATTAGTGCCCAATTCATTTGCTGATACTCTGACTGCAAAGCATCCTAATGAAATTTTTTTACATAAGTTATTCATGTGACCTTCAAAATCCAAATTTTTATCAATTTGTAATCCCAGAAATTTTGCTGACATTTTGTTTTCTATTAATTGAGTACCCAGGTAGATATCTAGTGTGGAGCACTTGAGGGTGATGATGCTAGTTTTTGAGATATTAAATGACAAGAGATTAGCATCACACCAGTCTTTTATTTTTGTAATATCCATGCTGATCAAATTATGCAGTTCCCTTTCATTCTTGCAATGCCAAAATAATGTAGTGTCATCAGCGAATTGGGTTATTTCTGTGGTTATATTAATGTTGGCTAGATCGTTAATATATAACAAGAAGAGAATTGGGCCTAGAATCGATCCTTGTGGAACACCACAAGTAACTTTCTGGAGATGGGATATGTTGTCCAGGAGTTTGACTTTCTGAGTACGTTCTGACAGGTATGATCTGAACCATTTCAAAGATACATTACTAAAGCCATACACTTCTAGTTTTTTCAGCAGAATTTCATGATCCACACAATCGAAAGCTTTTGAAAGATCGCAAAAAACTGCCGATTATTTAAATTGAGTTACAAGTTTTCCAGTAGATGAAACATAGCATCTTCCGTGTTTTTCGAACTCTGAAACCCAAACTGATTGCTACTAATAATATTATGCTTTTTCACAAACATCAACATTCTTTGTTTAATAAGTTTTTCTATGGTTTTAGCAAGGGTAGGTATTGTATTAGTTTTTAAATTATCTTTCGGATTGAAGCTATATTGAATTATAAAATCATTGGATAGATAATACAGTATCAATGTTTTTGATAGCAGTTTCAGTTAAATTGAGCAATGGAAGGAGAAATTTCGACTGACTACTTGTGTCTCCGGATCTACCTTTTCAGATCACTCCTGATTGTTATTGAAAAAGTAAGTATGACATTATTAGAAATGTTTAATCTAGTGAAAGTTTTGTTTGAGATATTGTCAGTCAATGACAGAAAAACAATTTGGCAATTTATTAGCAAATGCAAATTAGAGTGAAGTTTATTTATCACCTTTGCTAAAAAATTCTGGGCTCAAGGAACAGCCAGTAGTCACTGGGAGCTAAATCTGGCGTACATATGTGAGCAATTTGAAGCCTATTTCATGCAATTTCGCCATCGTTTTCATTGATTTGTGACACTGTGAATTGTCTTGATGAAGTAGCACTTTCTTTTTCTACAAGTGTGGTCGTTTTTTCGCAATTTCGGCCTTCAAACGCTCCAATAACGCTATATAACATATACTGTTGATGGTTTTGCCCTTCTCAAGATAATCGATGGATATGACAACACGCATATCCCAAAATACCGAGGACATAACCTTTCCAGTCAACTGCTGTGCTGTCAAGCGCTTGGACGAGATTCACCAGTTGCTCTCGACTCAGATGACGATCTTTTTGATTCCGGGATGAAGTGATGATTCCACGTTTTATCCATTGTCATATATTGAGGCAAAAATTTTGGTTTTTTATGTTCAAACATGGTAAAAAACTACTCAGAATCATCAAGACGTTCTTGTTTTTGGTCAACAGTGAGCTCACGCGGCACTCACTTTGAACAGAGCTTTCTCAGGGTGGACTGCTCATGCAATATGAAGCCAACCTTTTTTTGGTATCTTTACAATGTCAGCTAACTCGAGCAACTTCACTTTTCGATCATTCAAAATGATTTTGTGGATTTTTATATTTTCTGGTTTACTGCCTCATTTGGACGTCCACTGCATTTTGCATCATCGGTGTTTCTATGACTACGACCAACATTCAATTGTTGTTTTTGATGAGGCGGAATCCTTATAACACTTTTCAAGCCATCGCTTTGCTTGAACGGTTAACGGTATTTTATTCCATCAAGAAACACTGTAAAATAAATTAAAACACGACATTGTTTTTGATCCATTGTTTGGAAAATACCAAAAGAAGTGTCACTCTTAGCACACTAACTCACAAATTCATGAGTAGAATATCATGAAATTTCAACAGCATTCTTTCAAAGGTTAGTACTAATTGAAAAAGCGGTAAATGCAGGTAGACTAGCATCATCAGTGTGTTAGTCCCGAGACTTTTTCATTAGTGTGAAGTTACCCACAACTTTTCATCCACAGTTTATGACGAGGGACAATCGAACCAGAAAATTAAAATTTCCAATACCGCCGAGTACATAAGTCAGAAATTTGACTTTTTTGAGTAATTCAATCCCGAATATACGGACCTATTTTTTTTTTATCAACGAAGGAACGTATGGTACGCAAATCTGTTTGGGCACGTCGATAGATATACTTTCGACGAATATATTCTGAAATTTTCATCGACAAACTATTTTTGATAGGTGAGAAATTTGATATTTTGTGGATGAGTCTTTCCTGGGCATTTGGTATTGTTCAACGCATGATATTTCAAATGACATACTTTTTACAAGAAACCAATTTTCCAGTTCCCATACGCTACCTATTTCGGTACAAATAAAATTTTCCTGAATAATATTATACTCTTATTTTACATTTTTTTCGGTATTAATGCTTGTATAGGGAATCACGACTTCGACTGTAAAAACCTATGTTCTCATAAACACATAGACATCTGAACATTTAACGCACGTTGGACAAAGAAATATGTACCGTCGTCCGGATGAGTTGATTGAATGTACTTTCTGTAATTAACATGTATGCGAATTTCATGCATGGAAATGTTACAGCTCTGAAAAATCGGAAAATATTTCACAAAACATTAGTAAAGATGTAGAATGTTTCTGATTATTAAACTGTGCAACAATCGCAATATACAAATAACTCAGTTTTACCGAACATGGCTACCGAAACCTATAAATAATTCAGAGTCCGTCGCTGTCAGAACCCGGTTAATTGTTTCAAATGCCATAAACAAATTAGAATTCAGCTTTCACCATAGAAATGGGGAATAGGCAAATCGGTGAATGCGTTATTCTATTATTGTTCGGAATTTCCATCGATGGATCAATAGTCTCATAACATTACAATGATTCTCAAACCTGGTGAGTTACGAGTAACGAAAAAGTCTCTGATAGCCATGTTTTACAATTTTTTCCAATTATATAGGGTGTCCCTGAAAAATTAGGTATAATTTTTTTTTTCGATGGAACACCTACTTTTCTACTCAATTTCTGAATTCTACAATGAACTCTAAAAGAACTTTCATCAAGATTATCCATACATGAATGCAGTCGATTCCAAAATATTTCAGTTTTATTGTAGAGTCTTACTATAAATTCATTAGATTGATGGTTTGTCACAGTGAGAAAATGACTAATTCAGGAGTATATGAGCTCTTGTTCTAAACTGTATATTGGCGAAACAGAAAGAACATATTCCCAAAGAATTAAAGAGCATAGCAGTAGTTTCATAATTAGAAAGACCGATTCCACGTTTGCAAACTACCTTTCAGCAAAAGGTCATGATATCAATCATGAATACGACGTGTTACATTTAGAAGAGAAGTGGTTCAATCTTCTATAATGTTTTGAAATCAATAGTTTCTGGAATTAGGAATGATCATTTGAAATTGTATAACTCCCCGTTACTATGTCAAATGTGGAACCTGGGACATAAGCTCAGGTAATTTATTTCATTACAAACTTAAGTAAAAATCAGGTACTTGAAATGTAGGTACCACAAATTGTAAAATTATGTCTATTGAGCATTGAATATGTAGAATATAGTTAGTAAAGATACGCCCGAAGAAGCCATTGTGTAGCGAAAAACGTAATGCTTTTTTGTAAAATTTTTTGGTGAAAATCTCACAAAGTGTTTTTTGAATAAGTTGACTAATTCACCTTGAAATAAATTCAAATAACCAACGATTTCATTCGTTACTTAATTTTCAATGATTGGATACCAAAACTCTAATAAATGTTAAAAAAAATTACCGCCATTTTCCTCTGTAGATATAAGTAATCTGTCCCTCTGCTTTCGAATGATCTTCTAATATCACTGGACGGAGTAATTGTTTAGAAACTGTTCACAATTTTTTTACATATCCTGAGAAAGTGGACTGAAATATACCACAGTTTTCACATTACCCCACGAAAAAATATATGTTGGGTAAATTTGGTGACCTTGTTGGCCAGTTATGAATGCTTCCCCTAGCAATACATCTATTGAATTTATCTGTCAGTAGTACATAATGAAAAAAAAAATTCTCTCTCTCGTTCACTTGCCTATGAACAGAATTCTAATGAAGCTGAAATGATAGAAATTATATTTTTTGAAATTTGTCTGGAGCTAAAGTGCGAATTCTCTGCTACATACCAACATACCATAAGACTATGTATTCATTGTTTTGATTTCCAGTTACTTCGGTGCCTTCACTCCTGTTACAGGTGATTCAAGAAACCAAATTTACGAAAACAACCTTTCGAAAACCTCTCTCGAAGAAGTTGAATGGTTGAACATAGATAATAGGATGCTGCTTATCTTTGTCATAATATTCTATTACATGAAATCACTTATCACCCTAACAGAAATTTACATTCAGTCACACAACGTCAATATCAGGTTCAAAGACTTTTCAACACCTCAGATTTTCTGAATCGAATATCAAATTGAATATCAAAGTTATTCAATGCCACTCCTGAACTCACTTTGTGATTCAATTATAGTTAATTCATTCAGAATTACTACCATTATTTCTCCAAAACTTTGAAACTACGGAGGCCACACCAGCATCAAAAATAGCCAATGACCAACCATTCGCCGTGAGGTGAGTCATTGGGACCGATAATCATGTGTCCCAGTATTCAATCCAAGAATGACGACCTTCTGCAACCTTGCAGCTGAGACTTCTGCTTTTATGCCTCGAGCTTCAATAATAAGAATAATCATCCGAACAGAGTCGTCTGGATGGCCTGTATAGTTTGAAGAGAAACTTTTGATATTTCATCTGTTTTTCCTCCACTTTTTGGCCAATATTCGTCTTACTCGGGGCTAAAAAATTCACTAAGAATATCTTCTTACTCTCATGATCGAATCTGTATGGGTCTTATCTGCATGTATCAACCTGAGAAGATCCGCACTTCTCTTTCCCCACGTAGGTTTTCAATATCGCCGGCGCATGAGGTAACATTAGTGTCATGTCATCTTTGAATTGGCGTAGGTGGTAATTAAAGTCACATAATGTCGATAGATATAGACTGAGACTTTATATGCTGGACATCAAGCGCATTACGTTCTCAGATGGGTCGTGGTTCGCCCTGCATCCGAGGATTTAGTGACAGCGTCCTGTCAGGCTCTGTTGGACCTCTGTCTTTCCAACTTCAACCCACTTAAAGAAAACAAATGTGTAGGGCTTTGATAAACCGAGATCTTCAATGTTGCTAAAGACACCCAATACAATGATTCATCCTTATGAAGCCCCAGGAGCAGATTGATTTCTGCAGTTAATGATTTCCAACTTCCTTTCATCCACTGTCGAAAACTAAGCTGAGTTCAAAGGTCGATTGGGCAGCTCAAGAAAAATTGTTACAATCACTGATTTTTTTATGGTCACGGATCCATGTATAGAAGAGGATCAGAACTTCGGATGACCCTACAGGCTCCAGCTCAAAGCTATTCTGTTATGAAGACGTCCCAAACTCAAGAGTCCATGACCTCCCAGATGTTGTGGAATGTAACACCATTGAACGGACAATATGAGATGCAAACTTCTATGAGTGTGCATCATTTTACGGGTCTTTACGTTGAGTTGGCACAATTTTTCTTAGTCCACTTGAATAATTGAGAAGAGTAGAGTAGTAGGAACAGAACGCCAAGCATGTTGTATTCTCACCGCAGATGTTTGGCACTCAAGATGAAAGAGTAGTACGCTATGGATAGATTTTTTTGTAACACCAGTTGGAAAAAGGGCTAGCGATGGCTTTTCGCAGGAAAAATATATGGAATTTCGAAAATCACAAGTAACCATCTTGGAGATGTTGATCCAGAGTGAATCTCTCCATATCATGATTCTAAATATTCAAGTTTAAGTTAATTTACAGCTTTTTCTATATTGTTTTATAAAACTGGCTGTACTCGTAAAACAACTTTGTCTATTCCATGTAAGAAATTTCATCTTACGCTTTTTGAGGAGCTTTCTGAACAGTTGCTGCTTCTTTGGTGAATTTTACATGAGAATCGGGGGTATTTCAAAAAGATCGCAAGCTTTGGTAATTCAGATATTTTATGATATTCAGGCATTTGGAATTGCGCTGAATGAGAATTTTCATTAAAAAAAACCTTTCGACTTTTAATCGACATGTCACGTCAGATTTCCAGAAATAGTTTCAATTTATTAGGCTTATTCCAACTTCTCATTCGTTCTATACGTGCCAATATTTCCATCTATTTTATCTATTTGTAGAAATTGAAAAATTTACTTAAATACTAGTATCGACAACAGTTGACTTTTATCTATGCCAAACTCATAGAAAGAAAGAACAGTTTTTCTCCTGAAGTATATTTCTACTCATACTTATATTATTAAATTGGAATTCTATCAACCATTTCGATGAACTGTAATAACAGGAACAATTCTTATAAGAGCCATATTATTATTCGAGATTCATTCTGAGTCAGCTAGAAATTAATACTCGTATATCTTGATTGTTGAGGTTCCCCATTAACTGTGGGAAAATCGACTGATTTCAATTAGATCTAACCGATAAAATTATAGGGCTTGTTCATATGACCAGCACCAGATAGAGAATCAAATTTCTGTGACAAATAGAATACAGATGCCAACACCCTCCCTCATCATCATCATGTTGGTGAGGGATCCAAGCAAGAGAGAAGTTGAACTAATATGATTATTTTGTTATATGATATATGGTTGAATAATAAAATGAAGTGAAATTCTAATTTAGCATCTGAAGTTAAATAATATTAATGAATGTGCTTTATTGTGTAAAGAGTTGATCTTATTGACAAAGCTAAGAGGAATAATGGTTTTTTGAATGAAAAACAAAACATAGGTACCAAAATGTGTAGGATCGAAGTATATAAAGTAACAATATTACTAAGATGAATATCAAATAGATAGAATGGAAATTATTTACGTATACAGGGTGGGACACCTTATACGACACGGAAATTTGTCCATTTCAATATATTCATATTGATTAGGGAGGAAACTATTTTGAAGCCTACAGGGTGGCTCAAAAAATTGCGACATATTAAAATTGTATTTTTTTAAACGAAAAACACTGTGTTTCGTTAGACTTTTGAAAAGGTCAGGAATAATATAATCTCGTGGAAGGTACTATGTACCTAATTATAACCGTTCTCGAGTTATTGATATTTTTATGGAAATACTAGGTACAATTGGAAACTAAATAACATGAAATTCATCCCTTCGAATTTTGAACAAACATAAAAGGAATATTGATTTCGTTTCTCAATTTAAACAGAATGAATATTACTGGAGTTTTTTTCCAACAGCGAATCGTTATTTTACCACACATGTTTCGATCACTGAATGATCATCTTCAAGAGGAAGTGATCAATTCCAAGAGGAAGGAGAAGAGTTTGATCTTCCTCAAGAGGAAGGGTTCAATTCCAAGAGGAAGGAGAAGAGTTTGATCTTCCTCTTGAAGATGATCACTTGGTGATTGAAACACGTGTCGATGTGTTAAAATAACGGTTTGTTGTTGGGAAAAAACTCCAGTAATTCATTACTACACCAAAGATTCCAAACAGTGCATCACAAGTATTGAAGAGAATGATCAAAAATCATCGTCACTCCTTTATAATTTCAGACAAAGATATCTTTGTTATTTTTTGGTCTGAACAGTATAAAATACAATTATCTTTCATTCCATTTTGGGATTCCCTATCCTTATCCTGAATAGTTGTTCAGATATTGGCTTTTTTAAATGATAGTTCTCATTTCAATGCATTCTTTGAATAAGGATAGCTTTAAAATATTCATTTGATTGACCCGCAGAATTCTTATTGCCAGTTATTATACTTCACTTCATCGAAAATATTTACTGTTTACTGAAATTCACATTTGAATTCTGGCAGTAGTTACTTGAACATATTTTTTTTATTATTATTCAACACTTTTGCAAATTATAATAGGGCCCATCCAAAACAAAATCTTTCCCCAACTTTCTGTATTTTATTATGCACTGATTATGATGCAATAATTTTGTAGATGATGCCCTATATTATACACAACCGAATTTTTACTCAAGGTCGTAGGTATAGAAAGCCATAAAAGTCCGGCGTGTAGCATAATTAGAAGAAATTAGAGAAATTCTGCTCTGTTTGTTAATGATCATAAATTCGAGCAATCAATTATAATATACACATACATATACAATTATAATATACATCATAATATATCGATTATTTTAATATACTAACAATAAAATTGTATTAGAGGACTTCGGAAGGAGTAATAAAAATGTGTGAATAATAAAAAACTGAAGGGATAAACTACTCCACCCTTTATATTGTAATAAGGAAAAATATTTGCAGTTTTGTGTTGCATTAGATGAAGCAGAATCACAACGTCTATATTGTTTTTCGACACCCATATTCCTAATTAAAATGATGGTATAGTCCTCTGAGACGAAATCGCGGGTAGCAGCTTATTGAAATATATACATAATGTGAATATTTGTTCAGTTACCTTTTAACGACTCGGTCAACAGCATTGGTCTTACCTGAAAAAATAAAATGAATATAAATACATTCTATTTTCTATATAATTTCTGTGAATTCATGTTCAGATTTTTATAAAATACGAACGTCATTGGATATAAACTTCAATTGAGCTGGTTCGTGAAATTTTACTCGTTCTCATCCTATAAAGTTACTTCCTTTTATGAGGATTCCTATACAGAAAGTTCTATAAAATCCAGCAATTCGATAAAATTTGTTTGTTTTTTATGAAATGTTCAGACAATAACATTTATTGTTATTACTGAACTTTTTCAGTATTATATATAAGTATTTTAAAATTGGTTTTTAAATAATAATCGCGGGCCGCCTGCCTGATACTGATGATGCTCAATAAGCTGAAACAGCTGACTACTGGTGGCTCTTGAGTTGAGATCAATTTGGTAATGATTGAAAAAGGAGATTCACTCCATGTTCTGTGTTTTTTTGATTCTCACAAGGATTATTTCCACAACGTTTCGGCAAAGTCTCAATCGCCATCTTCTTGTGGTGTCTGGAGTTTACACTTGGACTCTTCTTAACTAGTTCTAGTTGAAAAACTCCAGACATTAGATTGAGAAAATATTTCAGATTGAAATATGTTTATTATTTTGGTGTTCTTCCACTATTTTATGATGAACGATGAATAATTTGGAGTTATCTCGTCGAATAAAACATAGAGCTACACAATTTTTTCTTAAAAAAAATTGGAGACTTCAATTTTAGTAATCTTCTGCTATTTTTTCGCCAAATGAAGTATTTTTACGTAATATTTTGCTATATAAATTTGGTGATAAGTAAACATTATTTTTGTTTTCTCAATATTTAATTTTTTTTTCATTTTTGGTTTATTTTTTATTTTCTTCTATTTTTGTACTCTGTGGTCATTTTCATCTTTCATCTTGAATATTTTATTCAATTCGTTTCANATATTTCGAACTCTCACAAGACCGCACAAGACAGATTGATGATTACTGTAAAATTTCAAGTTTATTTGTTTATTGTTTGTATTTCAAATGTATTATTGATTTTCCTGAAACACGAATGTCTACTCTGACAGTAAGCCAACTTTTGGCAATGTTTCACTTCCTCACTTGAAAGTTGGAATAAATCTGGCTCAGCAGTTTACATTTCTAATTTTCCATCTCCATGCAACAGTTTTCACATTCTCAAGAGTTTACTTTCGTAGTTGGACGGTTTATCACCCTGAATTGTTGCGGAGAGCCGTAGATAACACTCAAGTCCCGAATTCCCGGGATTTTCTGGATGATTGCCAGAACCATCAGACTTTTATCATCTCGCAGTTCGCTATTTTGTTTTGCCATGGGAAGTTTGAAAAGCGGTCCTCCCACAACTTCAGATAACACGCTACTCCAATTTCAGTGCAAGGTCAGTGCTTGAGCTGGTTATGATTCGTTCTTGGCGATATCAATGAAGAAAAAAAATTTCATATAAACCAGTTTTATTATTATCATTATTGAATTTTACTAATTCGGACTTCCATATGATTCGAAATCTTTCAAAGAACAAATAAAATCAGAATAAATAGCTGGCATATCAATTACATAAAAGAGATGAAACGTGAAATGAAAATAGAATCAAACGAATATAATAAAATGATGAAAATGACCATCCATCCTGTCCATCCAAGCAACGGAGTGCTCCGAAACATTATCATGTATAATGCACGTGATCTCACAGACGATGCTGCTTGTAAAGAGTCGTACTTAGGAACGACGAATAATATTTCATTTATTTTTTAATAATATGCGGCTGGGTATGGGAAAATCTTTCAAAGTTTAACTCATGACGAACAAGAAAACAATTTATTGTATTTAACAGTATATGAACTACAAAAAATGAGGTCATTTCATTTTAGCAGGATAGGACGTACAGTTTTTGATTTCAGTGTTTCAGCGTAGAAATTGAAAAAATTATAATAAAGTAGTTTTAAGATCACAAAATTCAGAAGTATTTTTTTTGGCAACACAGTTTTTTATGTCCGCTCAAATAAACTCTATTGGGTTGAGCTCGCAGTAGTGAGGACAAAGACGGAATACTATTCTATCATATGCTTTAGCAATTTCGTCAACAATGTATTTATTATATTTGGTTTATTTTCATTCACTATCCCTAAAAGTTTTGCTTTCACCATGTTATCTTCGAATAATATACCTTTCAAACTCTAGTCTTTAACTCCGGTTTTTTTTGTGGCTGTAGTAGGACATTTTTCAGCTTTTCTGGAATGGCATTCAAATTCAAAATTCAAATTCTTTATTGCTGCTAGGACACAAGAGTGTTTACACAAGTCATTTCAAGTTATACATAAAACAATTACAAAAATAGTAGGCACGAAAGAGTTCAGAAAGGGAGATGAAAAGTCGCATTAAAATTCTGACGGGCATTAAAATTAGGTCAAAATTTGTATAATTGCGTTGTTCTGAAATGTAAGAATATCATTGAAAAACTCACTGACATCATAAAAGACATATTGTAAAAGAAAATGTTTGAGTTTTAATTTGAAATTATTGAGTTCTAGTTCCTTGGATTCCACAGGAAGGGCATTTTATAGCTTGGGTGCTATAAAATGGGAGATTCTATCGCGTGTTTTTGACAGTTTCAAATCATGAATTTGGGATCACTTCATATATTCATGCAAGTTTTCTTTTATGTATAACGTTGATACTTTATGTTGTTTGAATTTGTCTCTACATTCGTCTCCGTATTTTAGATCATAAACAACTCTTAATGCTCTCCTCTGTATACTGAAGATTTGCCAGCAATGGCTAAAATGTCCCCATACTAAAATAGCATAGGATATGGAAGACTGTATGAGGCCGTGATAGGCTGTGAGTAAGGTACTCAAGCTCATGATTTTCGAAAAACTTCGTAGTAAGAAAGTAAAGATCGATAGTCTCTTACCTAAAAATTCAGTGTTTTTGTCAGGTCAGTTTTTCGTCAATGTAAACTCCTAAATATTTGGTATACTTGGATGTGAGTCTGATATCTCCAGTATTTCTCATACTGAAAAGCATATCTTCTGTTTTCGATTTATTGACTCTTTGTTTTTGATAGGAACCATCGTTCTAATTCATTTTTTTCAGTTGCAACTATGAAAATCAGGTGGCTTAAATTTTTTTCTGAATGCTGTCATCAGCAAAAAGTATAAACTTTGATAGTGGGTACAGATGATTCTTTATTTTGGAAAAGAACGAACTGGACTCGGTTCTCTAGCAAATATTTTATCAAGTTGATAATTTCTTCGTGAATATTGTGAAATTGAAGTTTTTTGAGAAAAATATCATGTAAAACGCAGTCACTCACCTTTGTCAGGTTCAGGTAATATTAATAAATGAAATCATTGTTTTGGAAACCTTTGTTCACTATTTCTGTCAGTCTATATCAATAGCCGATGTGGTTGAATGATTTTTCCTGAAACCGAATTGTTTTTGAACAGAGATTTTCTGATTCAAAATGAGATGTCATTTGGATTTTTAAGATGACTTTGAATAATCTGGCAAAAATTGGAATAATCGAGATTATTCTGTAATTTGATGGCTCTGTGTAGGATTTTTTTTATGTATGGGCACCACTTTGGATATTTTCAAAACATCAGGAGCGTTGTCTGAAACAATTACACAATTCTCTTCTAGTTTCGGAACTAGGTTCCTAAACCAATTCTCAAAAGATATAACATCCATTTCCTCATCATGGTCGCCCGTTTTCTTTGACTCGAAGGCCCACAAGACCAAAAGGCGTCGGGGACAAAACTGGTTCCGTTTCCTATGTTATCAACTTTTTTCCTTTTCCTGAAAAGAAAGCGTAACAACCAATGTTATAAATAATTGAAAATCCTGTAATTATCATGTGTCATTTGAGTAACTAATGCATTCTGAGAGAATAATTCCCTTCAAATTCTGTTTGAAAGTTATTTCCAGATAAACTTTGGAAATATTTTTCGATCAAGTTCCATTGTGTTGATGGTTATTCCAGGTTGTCATCAGTTATCTTTTCAACGTTTCGCTAGTACAAGTGAATTGTTTCTTCAGGAGTACAAAGACTCCGTACGTTAAAGAACTCACTTAATACAAATACTCCTTCCATATATATAACTTTGAATGTGATCAGTTCCATTACAACGCTGAAACGAGGGCCTATCAAACATAACACAAAATTTACCACAACGAACATTTTCAACATGTGCATTCTGTGAAACAAAAGCAAATAATGAACGAGAATATTCCTCTTTTTGGAATATGTATATGAAAGTTTCACGAAACATATAATCAGGCTATCTACTTTTGATCATACCGTTGCGGAAATTAACTTCAATTTCATGATCCGCATAATTGCGTTTTGAACTAATTTAGCACTTTGAAATACCTGTTTCGAATAACTTCGGCCTCAAGGATGTTTGATTTGAAACTTCCGTAATGGAAATTTACGGATAGTTTTCTGCTTCTGATCTTTCTTTACAATTTAGGAATTATCATTTCAGTACGAACATTTTTCTGAGTATTTCAATAATAATTGTTTGTCTTTTCCTTGACTTCTCGAAGTTTTTTAAGGACAAAACACAAGCACTACAGGAAAATCCTGAAGGTGCTCTCAGAGCATTTGAATCTCCCACAACTTC
>NW_019291595.1:29356-42889 GCF_000500325.1 Leptinotarsa decemlineata
GGTCAAAGGCCTCAGAAATATCAAGTGCAACAGCTCTTGACTCTCCATGTTTCTCGATTGCGTTATTCCAAATATGGGTAACATACGCCTGTTGATCTTTGTTTCCGAAAGCCATATTGATGATTGCTCAAGATGTTGAAGCCTTCCAAATATTCAAGGATATGGTGGTTTACGACTTTCTCCATGATTTTTGATATCACTGATAGCAAAGCGACTGATCTATAGTTACTTGAAAGATTTTTGGGAATAGGCTGAACGCGAGCAATCTTCCACCAAGAAGGAGAAACCCCTTTCTTATAAGACATGTTGAAAAGTCTGGAAAACACTGGTGCGAGTTTATTGCGCACTTTTTAGGTACGATGACGAGCACTCCATCATTTTCGGCATTGTGGATTCTAGTGTGGGAATAGTGGGTGGAGCCTTTTTCAAAAAAGTCGACTGTGGAGTAGGACGCAAATTGTTTTTGCTTTTGACGGATTGTGTAAGAGTCGGTATTATCAAAATAAAATTTGATTTATTATCGATTCTAATTCTTGCTTATTAATATCTTCTATCCTCAGATTTTCTGACATTTTTTTGTTCTTATTGATCATTAGTATTTTATTTCTCGTGAATGTTGGCAGGTATTTCAAATTCCAAAAATTCATGAATATTGATAATTTGAACTTCTAGTGAAAGTATATGAATAACTGAATGAACAATTTCATGAATCAATTACCTTTGATTGAATAATTCGCGTATCGAATTACTTCCGTACTGTTGGTTTCCGAATTTTTGAATATTTTCAGGCAGTGGAGTACGGAGCTCTTTCATCTTACAGGTTATATTTTCAACATCGAGCGCGTCAGATATTGATAGCATCAATGTCCTACGTATTTTTAATAATGTTGGTATGTTAATCTGATCGTTTGCATGATGTGGGTGATTGTACGTAAGGTTGAAAGTGAAAATAAAAAAAAAATTATTCGAGCGCGTCATATTTTCTAAGGAGGTGTTAAATGCAACAAAAAGCTCTCATTCTATAATTTGACGATTTCGATCTGACGCAAACTCGCGGCCATTTTTATTATGTGCAAAAAAATTCGCCATTTTGAAATACTCAAGCGCGTCATATTAAAATATATATGGTTCATCTTTATGTTTTAGACGTGCTGTCTCATAATCTGACGATTATCTGGAGGGATTCGCTCAATCTGACAAAAACAATTGTTTTTTAATTCATTGAACTCAATCAATTGGAAAGCTTAGGAAATAGCATGCAAATAAATGAGTGTATGCTTTTTAAGAAAAATACTTGTATTTATAAGAAAATATTTTTTTTTAAAATGCTCAAAAAAATTAAATTCATTATAATCAATTGACTAATTGATGAAGAGAAGAGAAATGAAACTTTCTATGTTTTTTATCACTTTTATTTGTAACTAACGTTACTGCAGTTTCGTCCTATAAGGACATTTCCAAACGTATATATTGTATAAGTTTGAGACAGTCCTTATAAGACGAAACTGCGTAACGTTACTTACAAATAAAAGTGATAAAAAATATAGAAAATTCAATTTCTCTTTTCTTCATTATGATTTCCTACCACGTAGCAACGGCTACATCCATTCATTAATTGATTAATTAATCATCTTCATCTTCATCATGAACGAGTCTCTGTCAGCTGTGATGGCGTCATGGCAACAGAATTCAGAGTGGGGACGGAGTGAGAGAGTAATATATAGAGACAAGTTGAATAAAAAATAGAGGAATAGAAACTCGGAGAGGGAAATATAGGTATCACACAGCTGCACGCATTAAACTTTATCGACGAATTTTTGTTATTTCGGCTTGCGGAAATCGTCAGATTATATATTTTTCGTTATCCTCGACTTATTTCCTTCAGAATAAAAAAAATTTGCTATGCTCGAGAATGTCGAAATGACGTTATTTTTTTACAACTTTGCTGCCTCCCCTTTCTTTACGTCACTCTCAAATTGTCAGATTACTGGAATATACACTTTTTAGCATGTAATTAACTCACCCTTTTTTAATCTAACATGCTCGAGAATTTCTGATGATCAATTTTTCTTTACTAATCTGATCATTTATCCCTTACAGGCGGCCTTATATATGGGGCACATATTTGGTGCAGGTACTTAACCGGGTACAAGGTATCCCCCTGTATATTGATCTGCCGCGCTTTAGTAAATTTCGAAATCCCCGCTTGGGCTCCCCTAATATTTGATTTGAAAAAAATTTAGCTATTGGCGTATCAATTACACGTTTGACAACAGTTACATCTATTTTATTTCAAAAGTAACCAACAGTAACTGCTTTTCAGGTAACCGCTGTAAAAAATTACTGTTGTTAACGGTGAAAACGTGGTTATTTTTGAAACATATCTTGAGTAAATTTCATAATGTATTTATAAATTTCAACCGTGAAATGTTCTCTTGTTAGAACAAAACTACTGTCTCTCGACGTGTGTTTTGTTAACCAAGTTAACTTGATCAGTTTCGTTCATCTCCTGATGATGCTAACTTGGTTAGCGAAACACTCGTCAAGAGACGGTGTTTTTGTTCTGGTGAGTATTTTTTTTTCAATAACACATGGTCTGAAAAGACCCGGGCCTAAGAAAGAAAACGCGTTTTTCTATTCAAAATTGCCTTTATTCATCAACGTAATCTCCATCAAGAGCCACATAATCATTCCAGCGCTGCTCTAACACTTCAATACCACTTTTGTAGAACGATTTATCTATTGCCTCAAAATAGGCCTCAGTTTCAGCAATAATCTCTTCATTCGAGCAAAATTTCTCACCGGTGAGCATTCTTTTGAGGTCTGCAACCAATCAGTAGTCGCTGGGAGCTAAATCTGGCGAATACGGTGGATGTGAGAGCAATTCGAAATTCAATTCATTAAGTTTTGCCATTGTTTTGCTATTGTCCTTTCTTTGCAATTTCGGCCTCCAAACGCTTCAATAACGCTATAAAGGTTAGGTTAGGTCTAAAGTGAGTAAATCTATTCGACCCTCCACCGCAACCCGCAAGAGTTTATTGTGGCTCACACCTATTTACACTCGGCCAAATAAACCCAGGTTCTTAACGAAGCCCATTAGTTTGTATGGTGAGTGGTCTTTCAGGTCAGATGGTAAGAGTACGGCTCTACCGAACTCTAAGAACCTGATTCAGTCCCCAGCGGGGCAGGCACAAAGTATATGCTCTGTTGTTTCATCATTTTCCAAACAGAGATGACACTCACTGTCTTCCGACAGTATAAGTCTCTGCATATGATGATTCAAATGGCAGTGACTTGTAAGAAGGCCTGTTAGACATCGTAGTTCATCCCTAGTGTAGTCCAACAACCATTTGATATCAAGTTTTGAAGGGTGAATAAACGCTTTGGGAGGAGCCAGTCCTGGAAGATTCTGCCAGAAATCCTCCATAATTCTTCTTGCCATCCAGGTGTACAATGTTTGTTCAGCAAAGCCTAAAGCGATGCTAATGACAGGTTCTGGTGCGATGAAGCAGCTTGCAGCACCCTCCTCCGCAAATGAGTCAGCAGCCTCATTGCCTTCCAGGCCAGTATGGCCAGGAATCCAGACCAGAGACAATTTGTTAAGTCTTCCTATCGAGGAGAGTCATTTTTGGCAATTTGCTACCAATTTAGACATTGCTTGGTAGGAGCCAACGCAGCTTGACTGTCTGAGAATATTTTTATTGACTTGTGTATGAGGTTGGATTCATCCAATCTCTCCGCACACAATTCAATAGCTTGAAATACAGTCGCATAAGTTCCTAAGCAGGTAGATATCCCTGTCCTGGGTCTGCGACTAGAAACACCTGCACCAGAACCGGAAGGTGTTTTTGATCCATCTGTGAACCAACAACTAGCTGCTCTTAATATTTCCTTTTCCCGGAGAATCTAGTCCTCTCTACTCGGGAATAGATCTTTATTAGGCAGTTCGTAGTTGACAGTTGAAGGCATAAAGTCAGATGTCATTTCCATGTAATATTCATTTTTATATTATAATATTCACTGTTGATGATATTTTTCTTTTTGAAAGTCGTTGAAAACTACACAACGCACATCCCAAAATACCAAGGCCATATATTTTTCAGCCGTCACATATCGACGCAAAAATTCCGGTTTTCATGTTTAAACATGGCCAAAACTACTCAGAATATTCAAAATGTTTTTGTTTTTGGTCAACAGTGAGCTCACGCGGTACCCACTTCGAACAGAGCTTTTTAATAGTCAAATGCTCATGTCATATAAGGCAAAGACGTTCTTTTGATATATTTATGATGTTAGCTTACTCACGCAATTTCACTTTTCGATCATACAAAACGTTTTTGTGTTTTTTTTTTCATGTTTTCTGGTGTTACTGTCCCATTTGGTTGTCCACTGCGTTCTGCATTGTTCGCTTGAACGGTATTTTTTCCATCGTTTTGAAAATAACAAAAGTAGTGTCACTCTCAGCACAATTACTCACAAATTTATGAGTATGATATCAAAAAATTTCAATAGCTTTCTTCTGAAGGTCAGTACTAACTGTAAAAGCGGTGAATACAATAAGACAAGCGCCATCTATTTGTTAGACCCGAGACTTTTCAGTCCAGATAGTGTATTCATTTTACGCCAGAGGTTACAAGTCTACTTCATCAAGTCAGAAAAATTTCGAATATAAAGTATGTTCATACGGAAAAATCAATATAGTGTCGACGACCCTTATGAAATTGATGAAAAATCGTAACAAGTGGCTTTTTGCCACTAGTGAATTCAAGAATGGAAGCAATTCTACGTTAAGAGGTTGAGGTCACTTTGTAGACTCACATCGAATGCCCAAATTCATGACGCATGTGCATTCCTTCATCGTCCCAACTGTATTATTTAATTTTTCTCTGACAATACAAAACTGTTGAACTTTATAAGTTGCACTGTGCTGAAGTTTTCCCTTCAACAGCAAAAACTGACGAATTTAAAGTATTTTAACTTTTCATATCGAGAAACGTATGCCTGACTGCCTTTTTAAATGACGGAAGTCTACGTACTGTTCAAGAATTATGTTACTTCACCATTACCTAGTCATCCTGGCTGTTTATTCATTCAGACAACATACTCATTCTAGTTCAAACACGTTCCAAGGCTGTGCGACAAGAATTGATTCCGTTTAGAATTTATGTATCTTATTTGATTAGGAACACAACGGATTCGGAGAGACGAATTAATAGCCTGATTCAATTTCTTGAAGATGCCATCAGCGTTCGTGGAGAGAGGAACATGAATTTTGAACAAGCCTATTGTTTCGCTTGTGCTGGATGGAAATTCAAGATGATCCATTCTGAGTATGAGTATACGAGTATTTGTGATCTAAACGTTATCCAACCCTTTTTGTACTTCACATTAACAATCCATTAAAAAAGATAAAATTAGGCGAAATATTTCGAGAAACCTATTTTTTCAAATCAGATCCCGCAGTAGCAGATGATTTGTGTTTGCATTAAAATTTATCTGGTTATACTTTTCTCAAAGAATATGAAGGCTGTACTTTCATAAGACTCGTCTTCATTCATCAACATAATGAGAATAAAATACAAAAATTCTTAACAATAATTTAGTGTCGAAGAAAAGGTGAAGTATCAACCTAGGCTGATTTTCAACTTAACCTTGCAAAAAAAATCAGAGAAAACGATAGAAGCATAATTTGAGAATTAGCGTATATGGAATCAAAAATACATAAAAATACGTAATCTACTTATTGAGAAGAACCACTTTAGGAGAACCAACCACAATGTCAGTACATCGACTGATTCGCTGGGGATTACAATCATTTTAATAGGCTACCAGAAACAGATTTCCAATAACTTCAAGTAACTGACTTCTGAGCATACTCCGACGCTGATAAATTCTACCAGAATCGAACCATCAGAAGCAATCGTGAAAGCCAGGATCATCGAAGAAAATTTGCAGACTTGTTCGACACACTTAGCCCACTTGATTCCACCGAAAAAGATGAAGGTCAGAAGTACACGGCAAACTAAAGACCTGAAGTTCTACTCAACTGTGGAATAAACTTCAACAGACCACTTTGAATGAAACCAGACAATTTGTAGGAATCTCCAAGGGAATTACTTAGACAATGTTCCTATTGAGTAAAATGAAATCATGATGTGCCTGTTTCGTAATCGACAGAATACACCAAACTGATAGTCATTCTGTAGATTAAAAATAATCACACATTTTCTCAGCAATTTGACACCCAATCACAGATATTTGATGAATCGAATGATAAACCTTCACATATAGAATCACCTTGTATTACTTCAATATGTCAGTATTTGAGTTGACGTGTTGTTTAAATGAAAATGAAACAAGGGCCACTTCTTTAAGTTAGCGTTTAGAAAAAATAACGGTCAGATCTCTCCATTTAAATTTTCAAAAGCATCAATAGATATAAATCAGAAAAGTTACGAAAGAAATCTGCCAAACTAAGGATGTAAACGTCTTCAATTGCTTCCAAAATTGATTGTATTAACCAAGAAGAAACTGAGTGTTTGTTCTCTGCTGTTGAAAATATAATCCCTTCATTAACATTCTTGACATTGGCCCTGACAAATACTCTTCAACGTGTAGTGTGATTCGAAACTAACCTGGTGATGCGACACAAAATTAACCCCCCATATTGATGAAAAAGTGGTTACATTCGAAACATGGTTTTCTGAAAATCGGTGAACTACATATCAAGCAAGTCAACGGCATTATGTTGTACGGTCGCCAAATGCCAATCGGCAATATCGTCCTATTGAATATAATAAGAGTTAATAATTTAATGTGACGCAAAGAGTACCGTGACTGATATGTCATTTCAGAAAATTTCCTGTTCATTCGCAAATGAAACTCAGTGAGCAGAAATGATAAATCAAATAATTCTATAACTGTGTGTTGCGAGAGCTATGAAAATGACCCCAACTGCAGCACTTGAGTTCCTACTCGGACTTCCACCATTGCACATCTACATACAAAGAGAAGCTCGAATGGTGATACAGAGGCTAATGCAGGGGCAAACCCCAATCAACCAGTCACACGGTGCAGAATAGTTGAAACTGTACAATGAACTGAAGGCAGATCCAATGCTAGGAATGCCCATGGATAACACAGTTCCGCAGTACAAGTCTCAAACAAATTTCACAATCATGCAAGATGCGGGGAAGAGAAACCAGAGGTTGCTAGCTATATGAAGGGGTCACTGTCACGGCATCACAATAGATTTAAAAATGTAGCAGTGAGTCAGGTCAGGGCCAGCTCCCCGACAATCTAATTTAATCTAATAATCGAATATGTTCCAAAAATATCCACTAACCCATATTTTTTCAGGTAACCGCTTTCAAAATTCATGTTCAGTATCGGTTAGTATTTCGTTAGTTTCGGACCATACTTATAATGACCGTTACAATGATGATCAGATTATATTTCAACAAGAAGAGCACTTGCTTTTTGTCCGTATTTGCATGATTTTTTGCAGGATAAATGGATCTGTCGGAGAGGAACAAAGCAGTTTCTCAGAGGTCATCTGATTTATGTCCGTAAGATTTTTGTGACCATTGGATTTCATTCTGGGAAATCAACATAATGAGCAATAATAAATTAATGAAAGGAAAATAGTTAACTGAAAGATAGGAATTCGATTTTATTGAGTGATCATCTACTTCTAACAGGCAAAGATCAGCAACCAACATTCTTTCACATGACAGCCATCATTACAATAATGCAGCTGAGAAAAAAACAGTCTTCAACTGTTGCTGTTGTCATGACTCCTTAGCTTTTTCTCATATACCGTTCCTTACAGGTAGTCTTCTATTGGATAACATCACTATGAAAGTGGTAGTCCCTAGTGATGCGTATTGTCTCCAATATTTTGTATTATACATTGATGACCTTTTGGAGAACACCAGAAACATTTTTCCATATAGATGTCCAAAGATAAGTTGTCAATGCATTCTTTCACCAATAAGAAACATAATAAGTCAATGAAAATCTGGAACAGAATGGGGAATATTGGGTAGAAGTCAGAAAGTAACTTTAGGAGAACCAACCACAATGTCAGTACATCGACTGATTCGCTGGGGATTACAATCATGTTAATAGGATACCAGAAACAGATTTCCAATAACTTCAAGTAACTGACTTCTGAGCATACTCCGACGCTGATGAATTCTACCAGAATCAAACCATCAGAAGCAATCGTGAAAGCCTGGATCATCGATGAAAATTTGCAGACTTGTTCGACACACTTAGCCCACTTGATTCCACCGAAAAAGATGAAGGTCAGAAGTACACGGCAAACTAAAGATCTGAAGTTCTACTCAACTGTGGAATAAGCTTCAACAGACCACTTTGAATGAAACCAGACAATTTGGAGGAATCTCCAAGGGAATTACTTAGACAATGTTCCTATTGAGTAAAATGAAATCATGATGTGCCTGTTTCGTAATCGACAGAATACACCAAACTGTATCATTTCAGAGAAGATGGCACATACATTGAAGGCATCAACAACCGCAGAATAAAACCTAACAAGTCAGATTTTTTGGTAAGATCCAGTTTCTCAAATACAGAACATTTCATTTCAAATGTGGATCATTCCGCTCCACTTTAATTTTCTACTTTTGTTTGAAAAACAGAGCTGCAATTGCATTCAGCAAATCTTTGCTTGTTGCATGTACGTGATTTTTTAAATGAGTGTGGTAATTACAGTTCGAGTTGACGTCTAACGTTACGGTAAGAACCTAATCCTTAAAAACGATCAGAACCCAGTTCCGTTGCCGCCATCAATTAAAAATGTAGGTAAATCGTGCCGTGATATGACGAAGAAAAAAATTGAATAAACCGCTAGTTTCAAATCATACCATTACACGGAAAGGATTTTATGTATAGCTTGGAACATAAATCTTAGTGCGGAGACGAATGATCATACTTTTCGGCAGTAACTGGCATGTTTGATTTTTGTAGTATTGAATATTAAATATCTGTTATGAGAGAAAAAACACAAAAATTCTTCGATGAGTGTCGCACACGGCCAATCAACAACTTTTCATAACTAAATTTATTTTACGCTTGCTAATGTTCTGAACTGAACCAGTTTGAAACCGTCTAACAGAAAGCTCGTGAACAATCTTTGAAACGTTCACTATCCACCAGAAAGACTGATCGTTGGCTTCATTCATCTATATCCGACTCATAACAAAATTTCTTCATAATTTGGGTCAGTAAAGTACATTAATCAGCTGTCAGACCCCTACGAATGACAACCCTCAGAAGTAGAATTTTGTGCGAAACTAACGAGGTCTTACCTTTAAACGTGTGATTCCTAACACGGGTTGGATAGCATATGAAAATAGATCGTTCAGCTTGCGGTTTGAACCACCGACTAACATGGCGATCAATTGAGTAGGTGAACAAAGCACTCACGTCGAACCGACTGGTTACCGCGACCGACCTAAAGCAGACTATTATATACCGAGTGAGTGACAAATTTTGACAATTTCAGAATTTCAATCATCTAATTGATTGATCTACTCATCTAATCAAACTTAGTGTTGAATTTGACTTGCTCCACCTTTTCCTGGATTATCCTTCTCGTCAAATTCGTTCTAAATCAAAATACCATTACCGGAAAAGAATTTCCAAGATGAATTAAAAATAATTAGGCGAATTGCAGTGAACAATTAGTTACCAATTTCCCTAATAGAAAAAATAATATCAGGTGAAACTCACAAAACCCTTATGAGTAAATTATACACAAACTGCCGAGAACACAATATAGTCAAGTACAGTAGCCTCAATGGGGAATATTCCTCAATTTGGGTTATTACAGCAAATGCAAGTTTGAACAAAATAAAGTTGAGGTTGATTCATGAGTTTTTCAAATTCACTTCGAAAAGTATTCAAATTGATGTTTCAAATGTTGGGTTTTAATTTTTAAAGGGATTTGTTTCTAATTCACATATTGGCAACAGCGCCTATTTCAAGTTGAAATAATTTATACGTACCTAGATATTCTACTTTAAAAAAGGAAAATTATCTTTATTGATCAACAATTAAGGCAAAATATAAATTATAGTTCAATACCACCTCCACAAGCCACATAAACAACAGTTGTTTTGTTATTTATTTATATATAGAAAGATAGGTTAGGTGCACAAAATTTCATATGTCACAGAATGTCTCGGAACTCGGAACATCAGTAAACAGAACAGCACGCCTCTGAAATATGTCATCTTTGTTTGTCTGTTGCAGGTAACAGATTCATTGTCTTTTATTAGCTATAACCGATGTTGCCAAATGGTGAAATAGAAACGAATCCCTTTAAATGTTGAATGCATTCTTTCCTTTCTCTTTTTTAGTATTTAAATAATTTTTTAATGAAAAAGGTTGAAATGATAAGTTTAAAATGCATTGTTTTAGAGCTCATTTATGAAAACTACTCAATTTTCGTCAGGAGGAACATTCCCCATTACTCAGATAAACTTTCAGAAAATATTCAAAATTATTTCTCTAAATACAAAAAAGTAATAATAATTTAGGTAGAACCCTGTTTAATGCAAAACCCAAACGGGATAGAATGAAAAAAACAGGTATATATAGAATAGAACGTAGCGAATGCCCTGCAGTATATGCAGGCCAAACCGGTAGATATTTTGAAATAAGACTGCGTGAACACATCTGTTTGGGCAAAAAATCTGCTATGTACGAACATCTTCAAGAATCAAATCACAAGATGAATGAAGATAACCTCAAAATCCTACATTTACGTAATGAAGGGAGAAAAATGAATCTGTCAGAGGCCATGGAAATTAACAAATCAATCAAATATAAGAAAACTAAAAAATGTTTTGACTATTGAAGAGAGCCAAATCCGGGCCAGTTTTCAACTGCAGTTTTTCAAGTAGCATCTACCAAATTACAATTCGACGTTTTGCCTCTCAGAACCCATCATCAAATTCATTTTTTGTATGAACCGAAAAAAAATATCAAACGGTTTTTTAATCAACCATTTACGCGACGAAGACATTTATAATCGGTATAATCGGTAGGCTCTAGAAATTAGCAACTTTATTCCTCTCACGATTTTTGATTCTTACTTGCTGCTTGCTGACCCTCTCTATCTTGGACACATTGTATATTTGTTTCAAATACAACATACGTAACGGAAGGAACCTCCTTCAGAGAAAAAATGTTTCTAAGCAGTCACTTGCTCAGAAGCCGAAACTTGTGCAAACTGAGGATTAAAGAGATCTCACTTTTTGACGAGTGATTTCAATACGCAGTGAAAATTGAAAATCCCACAGTTGGAATCGTACTAACGTACCGTTTGATTAAATGAGTACAACCCACACTGACCAATAGGCTACCTTTCGACCAAACAAAACGAAAATATACTAAATCATTTAATTTGACAGTGACATATCGGAATATGATAATAATAGGTTCTTTGTGAATATGCGGCAAGTTCAGCAGTTGTGGTTCCCTTGGTGCATAGTACGACTAATCATACTGACTTCAACTTCTTTCATTTTACTTCATTCGATCACAGAAATCTTTTATCATGATATGAAATGAAATGCGTTCATCAAATTCACACCAGGACAGATATTTGCTTAGTTTGTAAACCCGATAGAAGGACTAGATGAGCAAAAGATAGTGTTGATGAATAAAAACAAACACGGACAACCTTGTTATTATTTTGTAGTATCGTAGAACTCTTGAGGTAAACTGTATCCACCTGAAAGGTTGAAAGTGTCATAATAATATATTTACTTTGAAGAAAGCATTCAGTACGAAAAATATTGATAGTAAGTTGTCTTGCACGGACTGTTTAGCAAATGATATTGATATTTGTCTTGACAGAAATGAATTATAATGATGATTGAAAACTTTTTTGTTTTTCTCTTAATGTCAATTAGATTTGATAACAAGAAATAAACCGAGTTGCTAAGTAATTTGATTCATCTAATTTATTTAATGGAATTGAAGGAGACTTGATGAAAATTATTTATAATATATGATATTTTGGGGTTTATCTACCCTAGCAGAAGATATCTTCGTGGCACAGAAACAAATTTTACGATCAATGACGGGGCTTTCACAGACTGATTCATGCAAAGATATATTCAAGAGACTGAAAATATTAACATTACCATGTCTAGTCATATCAGAGTTGAGTATGCTAGTATTCGACAAATAAAAATCATTACCCACCTAAANCATGCAAAGATATATTCAAGAGACTGAAAATATTAACATTACCATGTCTAGTCATATCAGAGCTGAGTATGCTAGTATTCGACAATAATGATGGAATTTATGTGAGGAACAAACAAAATCATAGTTTCAATGCAAGACAAAAGAATTATTTTTCAATTCCATTCAGAAAATTCAAAATAACTCACCAATCTCCCTGTCATATGGCTCCTAAAATATACAATTATCTTCCTTCAAATGTGAGAAACTGCATAACAAAACAATCATTCAAACATAATTTAAAATCATTTTTGACAGAACAGTGTTTTTATAAACTGACTTTTTCCATATGGTGTGTAACTGTCTTAAGGAAATAAATTTCTATTATTATTATTATTATAGGTGTGTATTGAAGAAATCTCACAACGAAATGTTATCTGGATTATTACAGTTCCAGGAACATTAAGGCTGATTTCAACGGAATATCTTAATTCATAATCAAATCAATTATGTATCCTATCGATGAGGATATTTCATCATTTAGACTTTTCAGGATTGTACCCATTAGTTGCTCAACTCTTTCCTTCATTTTGAATGTATGACTATACACAATTCAATTTTAATTTTCAAGTAATTTTCTGCCTTATCCCTCTCTACTATTTTATGACAGAATTGATTTGTTTCTCATCATCAATATTTCAATAATGGTCCGTAAAAATGCTGAGAAAAAACTAGCCAAATAGGCATAATACGAAATGATGAATTTGAACTAACCTAACTATATTGTCAATTCATAAATGACATTTTCATTAATTTTATGACAGCAATTAGTAAATAGCCAGCAACTTTCGAGAATATTGAATTCGACATATTCCCTTTTCTTGTTGCTATTCTTCTTATTATTGCTATTTGAATCATCGGTATTTTCCCCTCTTCGAAAACGAATAAACATAACTATAAACATGAATCACTCGTAGTGCTCCCCAGACTATCACAAAGTTTATCTCCACAGTAAGGATCACGATAAGGAGTTAAGAATATCATATTTCAGCTTGAGCCGTGAGTTTGTTTTTGTTTTTATAGTGTTGACACTAGGCTACAAAGATATCGACCGTAACGTAATAACATCTGTAATTTTTTGTGACAAATTGTCAAGCTCAATTAAACAGGTAATTGGAATCAACTTCTGCTATAATAGAGGAGTTACAATAATATATTTCAAACTATTTTACTATGTAATTGTAGGTACATTACTTGTTATCAATGATAAAGAAGAAGAGTAAATTTAGAGAAAATAGAGATTAATTA
>NW_019291595.1:47085-66985 GCF_000500325.1 Leptinotarsa decemlineata
GAATTGAATGCCCTTCAAAATGATGTGCCACTTGACCCCCCTTTCCATTTGAAATTCTGAGGGTAACATCCACCCCTCCTAGGGGGTTGAACCCCGAGGGTTGAAAATATTCATTCAGAGTGTCCCCCTTGCAAATAAAGTTGACCTGTCTGACCATTTTTTCATATTATGTACTGGAAGGGAGATATTGAGGGTGGGAAGTTTTCAAATTGACACACTGTATACTGCAAATTATTAAAATTTAGTTGACTGCAATGCAAAAGAAGACGTTCAAATACTCTTGCAGAGTGAGATGTCATTCGTGAATGTGAATCCTTCTAAATGACGCCTGAATGACGCCTCATCCTGTAACATTTGTCTGTATCAGTATCCTTCGAGATACCAGGCGGCCTCTTGTAGAAAATCTTGTCACGGTAATGCAGTGCTCAGCCATAGTGGACCTCCTTTCCATAGTTACTCGTAGAACATTTCATGGACTCAAAAGTAAAAAAAGAATCTGACTGACTCTATAAGGAAGATGAAAGTCGATTAAACCACCACAACTGCCCTTCCTGTAACATCAAGAGCAACAGCTCCTCAGTTCTTCAACTCATGATATTGTTCACAAACCTACATCAGGAGAAGAGAAAAATTATCCCTTACCAGATCAGCAAACCCTCACGCCCAAATTATGATTCACTCAAACCACTGGTGAAAAATTTCTGCATAACTAAACTTAACGTATTGCCAGGCAATATCGACAAATTGACTGAACTCTCTTCGGTATCTCTCCAGCTACCATAGAGAATATTCCAGGAGATAGTCTAGAGGTACAATAATTGTTCTGCCGCACATTCCGGCCTGGATCGCTAAAAGTTACCCGAAGTTACAGAAGAGCGTGTTCCAGCTTGTAGGTGTGGTTAGTACTTTGCAGCCATGGGAGGGGCGTCGCTGAAATGTATGACAGGAGACGTACCAACCCAACTAAGACACACGTCTGTGCTGCTTACTTATCCGTTGAAAATAGTTGACCGCCAATCAGATCCTCACTAGCTGATAGCAGAGCACATACTCTGTACATGCTGTATTGCAAACCGGATCACGTTTTCAGTGTTTAGAAGTCTTTCTCCCACCAATGGACCAGAAAGATCACGCACCAAATGTAGCAGTTGGCTGCGTTGGGAGGATATATTTATTTGGTCGAGTTGGAAGTGAGAGCTGTTCACTTTGGACCTATCTACCTACCTAACCTACAGTGGAAATATTCAGATGATTGGGTTATACAGTCCTAACGTAAACTACAAATTGTACTAAATGTTTTCACATACATTCGGTAGGTAGTTTTTATAAACACCGAATCTGAAATATTCCTGAAGAAAGAGGTCGTCTGCTCATATTGCTTTGGAAGCGTGGGTTTGTCAGAGTTATTCTTCAACTAGCGTTTTGACACGAGGAAGTAGTATATTGGGAATTGTAAGATGTGATGCATTGTCTCAAACTGACTCTGATCACGAAGTGTGCAAGTGCGCATAATTCGTTCGGATTCACCCGGTATGTAGACCCTTGGTTAGTAAATTTCGACATAAAATTGTCATACACCTGGTGATTTCAGTAGGAAGTTCCGGAAGAAAATAATTTTTAGCGCTTTGGCGATGTTTCGTTTGGGTTATGACAGTCATGGTGCGCAAAGACAATTGAGGTTATGACATTTATCATTGTGGGCGCATGAATGATTGTTAAAAGCAAAATCAGCAACATTTTACAAAGTGTTATTTACAATACCGCGATCGACAAAATCAGATTTTTTACAGCAAAGCCATAAAGCATAAGAATGCAGAATATTGCGAATCAATCTGCCGCAGACGGAAAAAAAATCGCACGTGAGGAGCGCCGTGATCAGTGTTGCCAGGTCGACTGTTTATACATTAGATCTGCCGAACTACTGTTCCAGTATTTGACTCAGTTCAAGCTCTATAATAATTATTATTGAATGAGTGTAAATGGTGGAACCTACCAGGTATGTGGTATGTATTTATGAAATATATTTTCAACGGTTTTTTGTATCGACCTATTGTTTTCATGGCACAAAATCTACTGCTGAATATGAAAAGAACAGGCAACACTGGCCATGTTAGTATGGCCAGACTTCGTGCTACACTAATACGATATTAAAGGTCTTCTGGCTGAACAAAAAATGTGGGAAACTTACAAAAAGAAATAAAGAAGGACGAAAATAACTATGGTAATTAATTTCAACAAAGATATGTAAGTTATGTATAGGTATCTATATCTGTAGAGTGGGGAGGATGAGTGTGAGCCCACAGCACTTAGGCCACATGTGACCCATTGTACATCCTCCCGAGGAGTTTTCCTCCTAGGTAATCGTCCTTTCTGTCCTTTCAAGGAAGATGGACAGGTTACTAGGAGACATCTCCTTTATATCGGCACGTGTAGGCCAAGACTCGTCGAACACACAATATCTTATTGACGATAACTCCGGGCACTCGCATAAGACATGCCTGACAGTTTCATCTTCCTGTTCATGTATCCTGCATAGAGGTGTGTCCACTAGTCCCATAATATGAAGGTGTTTCCTTAGTTGACAGTGGCCAGTCAGAAATCCTAGTGTTAAGCGTAGGTTTTTTCTGGTCATCCCCGATATTTCTTCGGCCCCAGCTTCCTAGGGTCGCCCAGGGTGATCCTGCCAAGACTGCTTCCTTTGATTCCATCCCATCTCTTTAGGGATTGAGTATAGGTGTGACGTTTGTCTAGTTCCGCAATTATCAAAGTCATCAGGCCGTAGGTGTCTCTGGGTCCTAAAATTCTTAGTCCAGCCGCTTCCTTGGCTGAAGAGTCGGCAATGCGATTATCTACCGAGGCTTTGGCTAAATCTTGGTGGCACTCTAGTAGTAGCCCTGAGGTAACACGTTGTCTGTTCAAGGCTAATAAGGCTTGTCTACTATCAGTGCAGATTGTTATGTTTTGCCAGAAATTCCTTTCCTGGTTATTTCTTTTGTCGCGATTGAGATACTAGCCAGTTCTGTTTGAACCACGTTGGTATTTTTTCCATTCAATACATTAAACAAAACACACTCCACCTATAGAAGATGCAACACAAAGAATAGTACCTGATGTAACCCAAATACAGGCAAATTCACCAAATGAACCTGGAGTACCTGTATTGAGGCGTTCGGACCGTATAAAATGGCATACAACAGAGATAAAATGTCAAACTGTTTTTCCCGTCACAGACATAATAAGTTGATATAATCGATAATCCAAATAATAACAACATTCATCAATTCTACAGTGGCACTATGTTTGCCGAGAAATAATTCAATGTGTTCAATCTTACCAAATAATGAAAAATTGCTGACAAAATTGAAAACTAACTCAATGAACAGAATATTGTTACGGTTCAGAACAGATGAGGCAACAATTTAGAGAAAATATGATGAAAGGTATAAAATTGAATGGCCCAACTCCCAGTGTTTTTATGAATTCTACTAAAATCAACAGTTGAAGAAAATAGTTGAATCAAAAGTAAACGTGAGTGAATTGTCAGAACATGGAATATCAAAAAATTTGCCGAAATTTCACTACAAGTGTTTCCATAATACCATTGGAAATTATCAATATTTTATGTGTTTCGCTATGATATTCGAGACATTGGTTCACGAACATCGAACGTAAAAAATTATAAAATGATGAGAAAATATTTCTGTATAAAACAAAATTATGCATATGAATTAACACTTAAGAACAACATTCTAGAATAAATTTCATGATAATGGTAGATTCGAATCTATGATGAAACATTGTGGATGTCAGTCACATAAAAATCAGGTTCCCTCGCCAATTTTCTATATTAAATTCGACCTATGGAATATTTTCATTCAAATTTTCACTATTCGTGGCTCGTCATTATTTTCATATTTCAGAGAAAGGCAATGCATGTAATTACAAATATAATTGCTGTTCTTGCTTCAAAATTACATTCGAGTATGTGCGTTTGACGAATTAATAATATGCCAAGAGCATCCTGATGGTTTTTAAATTATTATATGTCGATGAATTTACGAAACGAAATATTGTTCGCGCACAGACAAAGCTGTGTAGTTGGCGCCTATGTAAATTTCTATGATTTTTTGCTAGTGAAAACTCCAATAATTGTTATTACATATTTTATGAAAAAACACGCAATGCCATGCCTTTCAGATAACTATCAGTGTTATTCATTGTCCATGTAACAGAAACTTATACAGGGCTTTCCAACAAAAACTAGACCCCCCTGTAATTCAGAAACGGACGTGTAATCGAAAATTTCAAAAAACACGTAAATTTTTATTTCTACGGGGAGGAATATGGAAATCTTAACCGAAACTTCACCCCCTGCGGCCAGCAACTACCCCCACCCTATTTTGTTCAGTGGCATGGGGAGTCGAGTGATACATCATTCAAAAGGTCTTTTGTCCTTCTATTACTTCTGTAATTTTTTTCGAAATTTAATTTAAGAAAAAACAGAAAACTCGCTGTCGCTCATTTCATTGAGAAAATCAACATGAAATCAACATATAATCAATGGCAACACAGTCAACGGATAAAGTGTTGAAAATGACCTCCATCTAGTTCCATACAATAATACAGTCCACTTTCGAAAGCGTTCCTTGCATTATTAAAGATATCCGGAGTCAGAAATCGGTATTCCCGAACAATTCACTGTCGCAGAATTTAAAGAATTCATTCAATTAGCAGTAAACGTTTTGAAATGGACGACCCTGTTAGTTTTTTTGCGCTGGTAGTTTTTGTTGAACAAAAAGTAGATAGTTGGCCAAATTATTATTCAGTCATCCTTGTTCACTGTGTTCCAACATGGTTCATTCTACTGAAGAAAGAATAGGAATTGTTGCAACCTTTTCTTGAAATAGTGAATGTGCTAAAGCTGCTGTAATATGCGATTACACATTACATGTTTCTGACTCAAAGGGGGGGGGGTAAATTTTCGTTGGAACGTTCTATATAGGGTCGTCCAACAGGGACTTCGGAACTCTGATAACAGTTGATAACGGCCATCTTGTTGAATCACATCTGTCAAATTAGTTTTCACTTATTCAGTCTGTTTTGCCGAATCACGTCATATCACTTTTTTCCCCCCTTCTTGGGAGCCGTCTTAGTTGCTCATTTCGTTCACAGCCTTATGGGCCTATTGAATTTTTTTCTCCCATCTTTTAATGTCACATTGTTCCCTATACTAGTTTCAACAGGTACTTCGTTGAACGATTACATTGTTTCTGGGCTTACTTTTGATAGTTCATAAATTGCTTTTCACCTGTTGCTTTATCTGCAGCTAAGTTTTTAGTTATAATGTTCTATTTTTTTCAAATGTGCTTCAATCTTGTGCTCATTAGAAGCCAATCCCAGCTCTATTGAAGCATTTCTTCGGTTTTCTCTTAGACATTCACATACGTTTTTCTGTGTTTTCTGCATATTCCCAAGATAGGTTTTCTTCAAGGTCAAGGTCAACGGTATCGGTTACTGATAGAGTCATCGGCCTCGTGTTCTGGGCAACTTACCGAGACTATGACTATTCATTGTTTCGTCATTCATTAAATCCATCTTCAAATAGCGAGAAAAAGTTCTGGTAGAAGCAGGATTCGAACTCACAAACTTTGTGTTTTTCGATATTTTTCTTCTGACTCACGTCTTATTAGCCCACTGAGAATACTACTGCCACAAATTTACATTCAGACAACAAAAAAAATACAGCGAACCCTAAAATAATTAACATAATCATATAATCTGTTTCATACTCAGATGTAACGAACAGATGTTGTCCGTTTGAAGATATATATTATTATTACGCATATAATTAAATAGAAGTTATGAAGCTTCAAATCCTTTTTGTAACGAATATTAATATTAAAATACTGAAAATAAAGTGTGATCGAAGTGTGATGAAAAGAGAAACGTTTATCACAACAGAAAAAGTTCAGGATAGTAGTTGGACACCAATGAATCATCCAGACACTTCCTAATGGCGAGAACCCACAAAAAAACCTGTTTACTGTATGGTGGTTAGCGGCTTAAAACCTTTTCAATATTACCCAATATATTACTGAAACCATTGATAGGAGATCCCAAACTGATGTCATATATACGTTCTTTTCCAAGGCGTTCGACAGACTTGATCACGGATTACTACTATCAAAATTCTACAGGTGCGGTTTGTCTCTGATCCTGATCCAACTTTTCGTACCATACTTCACTGACAGGCGTCAGTATGTTATATTCAATGGCTTCAAGTCTTGTAATATGCAGCTACCTCGGGGGTTCCAACCTAGGTACACTTTTCTTCAACGTCTTCATAAACGACAAGGTTGAGGTCATTGACATCAACTCTTTTCTGTCTTCAATTCTCCTCAATCTGAAACGTGTTGAGCAATGGTGTTTTCACAACAATCTTCCTTTAAACGCGAGAAAATGTAATGTAATTACGTACACACTGAGAATTCATCCATTTTCATCTCAATATTTAATAAACGATATTCCACTTCAACGGCCTCTCACATTCACCGATCTAGGTGTTACCTTCGGCACAAAACTTTCCTTCATATCACACATTGAAGCCATTATGTCTGCTGCAAACAGAATATATGGATTTATTGCACGAATTTCCAGAGATTTCTCGGACCCATCCACATCGAAAACCTTATACTTTGCTTTCGTCAGATCAAAAATAGAATATGCATTCATGTCCCTGAAATTCCTCTCCTATAGATCAGACAATATCTGTCAACCAATTGGATTTCCCCATGATGCATTGTTAGCTAGACATGCTATGAATAGCTTGAGTTGCCATCGTGATTGTCACTCCACAATTTTTCTTTTTAAACAGATTAATAATTTAATTATTGACCCACATATTCTGCACAAGCTTAATTTCAATGTACCTAGACCAACCTCACGAGTGGAAGACCGTTAGTCATCCCGAAAACATATTTGGAAAAAATACCTGGTATACAAATGGGAAGACCAAACATGGAACGGGAGTTGGAATATACCGAGCGGATAGAAATCTAAACTACAGCTATCCGCTAGGACTATACACATCCGTCTTTCAGGCGGAAGTGTATGCTATCTTGCTGTGTGCAAGGCTTATTGAATTGAGACCCCGAAGAAATGAGCGGATCAATATTTTTACAGACAGCAAGAGCGCACTAGGGGCTCTAAAAACCCGAAGGTGACATCAAAACTGGTCTGGGAATGCCATGAAGAACTGAATGAACTTGCAAATAGGAACAAATTAACCTTGTACTGGGTGCCCGGGCATTCAGGAATCACAGGTAATGATAAAGTTAATGAATGCGCTAGACGCGGATCATCAACTTCATATATAGGTACTGAACCAGCTCTGGGGGTATCAAAATCATTGCTACGAAACCAGATTAGGGCATGGACCAATAAGAAGCACACAGAGTACTGGACAAAAGTACCTGGCAACAAACACAGTAGAAACTTTATTAGGGAACCGTCCGAGAAAAGAACCGAATAACTACTTCAATATAGTAGGGATTGGCTCAGAATAATTACAGGGTTACCAACCGGTCATTCTCCGCTTAGAGGACACCTGAATAAAAGGGGGCTGTACAACGGAGACCTTAGCTGCAGATTATGCAACGAAGAGATAGAAACAGCTCTACACATCTTATGCGAATGTGAGGCACTGAATCACAGAAGGCAGGCAATATATGGACGTACAAAATTACGTCCAGAAGAATATGACGAACATCCAACACGGAACCTGTACAAACTAGTACAGGGAACGAGACTGATGGAATAGGTGTCATGGGAAGATGGGAGAATTAACGCAATAAGTCCAAGAGGCTGCAGTGTTTTCTGGAGACTTGGACTAAATGAACAAGTCAGACAGCTCCCAAGGTACAAAAAAAAAACCTCACGAGTGGTTAATCCTTTTAATCTGCCAACACCACGTACAAATATTCTGAAACCTTCACCTCTGCATAACATGTTTATCAAATGGAAGTCAGCAAGTTGTCAGTCGACATTTTTCACTGTTCCATCTCTGAGATTAGGTCTTTTCAATTCAGCTAATTCAATATGTATTGGTTTTGCCTTACAACTCATTGTAATTGTATTGTATTGTGATTTGACTAATATCCCTGTTCTTTAGTTGGGTGTAACCTGAACAGTGTATAAATAAATTCGCCATATATTTGTGCAACCGGGCTAAACCATCACAGCAGAGTCCTTATGAAATTGATGAAATTACGTCAGCAGCAGCCGGCAATGGTCAACAGAAGAGGTTCGATCCTGCTCCACGAGAACGTCCATCCGCAAATTTCGTAAATTACCTTTCGAAAAAAAAAAGAATTGGGAGTAGAACTGCCGCACCCACCATACTTCCCAGACCTTTCGCCAACCAACTACCATCTATGAAAAATAACAATTATATCAAGCAAAAAAAACTGAAATTTCAATGAAATAAAATACAAGCAACAACCAAAAAAAAAATTGAACTAATAACACGAGATGGAAATTAAAAAATAACTAACAAGAAATGAAAATTGAAAATTTCACGACGTTTCGATTGTTAGTATCCACAATCGTCTTCGGGTGATAACTGGACACTAACAATCGAAACGTCGTGAAGTAACTTGATTTGGAATCTTTTAATTTTCATTTCTTGTTGATAATTTTTTAATTTTCATCACGTTCAATTTTTTTAATTTTGTTTAGGTTGTTGCTTGCATTTTATTTCATTGTGATTTCGGGTTTTTCTTCCTTCATATAATTGTTATTTTTCAGTTTATCTTTTTCAATTTGCTACAGATTCTTTCAGGGATTTCAAATCAATTTATATCATATCCGACAATGTAGATCCCCACTAAGGAAATGCACGACGAAACATTGTCAACCACCTTCAATTTTCACGCAACGGTATAGCATTATTAACTATTCTTCTCGGGTCTCAACCCTGCATTACCAGCGGTTTTCAAAGTCGCCTTTTGGGAATTAAGAGAACATTTGAGCGCCAATCTCTGAGAATTCGCTTTCCACATCCCATATCTCGTAGGTTTAGGTATGAAAACTTTTGGCGCATCCATACCTACCCCAGAGTACACTAGAGAGAAAGTCCGTTCAGAATACAAAGCGATTTGATAATAACGAAATTTACTGCATTTTTCGAAGTTTTGGTCGTGCGAATTTTCGATGTGCAAATTGGAAAAGTTTCATTTGTTTTATTCTGTGTTTGATCCATTAGTTAAGAAAACAACTTTTAATCCAATTTAATCCATTAATACACTGGACCACACGACTGAGGTCGTGTGGTCCATCTATATACAGGGTGGGCCATCGAAAACTTGACATGGAGGTTTTGGGTACTAATCTTGCAAATCCTAAAAAACGCTCAGACGGGTCGATTTTTATTGAGAGGAAGACAGTTTTTTTCTCACTTACAGCGTCGTCACTTCAACCCCGGAGCAGAGGGATGAACTGGGAACTTGGGGGGGGGGGCTGGGAGGGACTCACAGATCGTTTGAAAGATCTTGGAATTCTCTAAGCAATGGTGTGCATTTTTTTAAACTTGGACCGATAATCAACTCTTTCAATAATGTTAACAGCAACAAATTGTTTTACGCCACTGCTCAATTGGAATGTATTTGAAACTCTTTCATTTGTTTCTTACGCTACTTTCTTGTGAATTTTTTAGTTCTTCTATAATAAGAGGACTATTACAATTGAGAAATGGTTAAAGATACTGTTTCTATTTCTCATTTGTATGTTGAAAGTGATATCTACATTATTACTAGTAGTGAGTGCCGTAAAGTGTTGCTAAAGAAATAATGGTTTACACAACTGCAGAGAGGGTTGAGTTGATTGAACTGTACTATGGAAATAGACTTCGTCAGGTCGCTTATATGAAATAAAATAGATAAGAACTGAAAAAAATGGACAATACCCACAATTGATAATTGTTAGGATTTTTGTTGATCAGGACCATTTCGTGAAAAAGCCTTCTAGACATATTTTTTTGAATATAAAGCTTTTGCTTGATCAAATTTGATTTTGTGTCCTATTTCAATAGAATGTTGAGCTTGTGCACATGAAATTTTGATTAATCTCATATCACTTTTCTGTGAAGTTATTCTGCCTTCTAATGTTCTGGAAGTTGTTCCAATATAATTTGAATCACAATTATTACATAGTGTGAACAACGTTTGATTTTTTCAAACATTTTTCTAATGTTTTCCAATGAATTCAGTGCCACCAGATTTATACATCCTGAATTAATCTCCGATGACTGGAAATTACGGTTGCGTAATGCGTATTTATGTTGACGCAGATAGTTTGGTGTACTTATACCTGTACTTATACCTGTACCTCCACCAAATATGAGCCCAATATATACGGCCGCCTGTGGAGGATAAAGGATCAGATTAGTAAAAAAAAATGATCATCAGAAATTCTCGAGCGCGTCAGAATACCGTAGAGTGAGTTAATTACCTGCTAAAAAGTGTATATTCCAGTAATCTAACAATTTGAGAGTGACCTAAAGAAAGGGGAGGGCAGCAAAGTTGTAAAAAAATAACGTCATTTCGACATTCTCGAGCGTAGCTAATTTCTTTTTTATTTTGAAGGACAGAATTCAAAGATAACGAAAAATATATAATCTGACGATTTTCGCAAGCCGAAATAACCAAAATTCGTCGATAAAGTTTAATGCGTGCAGCTGTGTGATACCTATATTTCCCTCTTCGAGTTTCTATTCCTCTATTCTCTATTCACTTTTTCTCTCACTTAGTCTTTGACTCCGTCCCCACTCTGAATTCTGTTGCTATGACGCCATCACAGCTGATCACAAAGACTCGTTCGTGATGAAGATGATGATCAATTAATCAATTAATTGATGGATGTAGCCGTTACTACGTGGTAGGAAATCATAATGAAGAAAAGAGAAATTAAACTTTCTATGTTTTTTACCACTTTTATTTGTAACTAACGTTACTTCAGTTTCGTCCTATAAGGATATTTTCAAACTTATACAATATATTGACATTTTCAAACTTATAAACATTGATGCTATCAATATCTGAAGCGCTCGAGTATGTCCATGCAACAGTATTTTTTTACATATTTAAAAATCTATAGCCGCTTCCCCCACCGATGAAAAAGTATATATTACATAACATTTTTTTCTTCTTATCATCTAAGCTTTGCAACCTGATAAGTTTCAATGACGCTAGAGGCATCGTGGGCTCCTCTGCTATGTCTGTTTAGCATAGTCTGTGGTTTCTTTCATGCTCCTTCAGCCTTGTTTCCATAAATCTCTTGGGATAGAGTTTTCCAATTCTGTTTGTGACCCTAGGAATGTCTAGTAGACACGAAAGTGCAATCATTTGTGCCTCCTCTCCGGTTTCAACCATGCAGAACTTGTTGATTTCGGGTACATTGTATCCTTTCGATCTCAAGGTCACTTGAAGATGTTCCAGTTCTTTCTCTAGATGCTCTGGTCAACATATTCTTCGACGGTGCCTTCAAACCCGAAAAGTAGTGACACTGTTAACCTCAGCTGGGAAACCCTCAACAATTTTATTACAATTTCTGATGGTACTAGCCCCGGTGTTAACCACTATTCATTTCATATGTATCGAATTGAACTTTTCCAAATATCACTTGTGTCATAAAATTGCGGGAAAGGGTGTATTGCTTTTATCATAGAATGATCAAACTATCGAAACATATTCATTTACGGCAGCAAATGTCGCAACTAGCCCACTCACTTGAGAGGTCATTCACATCAATGTGGGTGATGTTGCTAAGTAATAAAATGTATACAAACAAACACCTGGACATTTGGCTTTTCAACTATTTATCTTTGGTAGGGTGAACAGCTGGTAATTTCCGTAAGTGATTCAACACAATATTTACCTCGACAAAGTGGATTATTTCTCAATCAATAGAAGAAAAATATACCCGTGTATGTAACCAAATTATCATAACAATGAACAACGTGAACGATTCATAATTTTCAAGTCATATATCAAATGTTGATCCTTGATTGAACAGAATAATTTTATAGATGACAGGAGTAGATGTTCAACAAATGTAACACCGATATTCCTTCATACATATCAGGAATCTGTTTCAAGACTGGTTTGAAAAGCAGAAAATTCCTAGAAGTTTTGAAATTGCTCCCAAATCCACATAATACAAAATTGACATAATTTACAAAGTAGATGAAGAAATCTTCATATATACAGTTGTCATCGTACATAGTTGGGATAAAAAAGTGTTTTTGATAAATTCAATATCCGTATTAGTTTTCTGAAGAATTTTCATTGATATATTTTATGTTTGTCTTCATTTTAAAATTGCTCATCTTCAATATAAGTTTCAATGGAGAAGTAGGAAGACAAAGAAGGAACTTGTTCCAAACGTGGTATATATTTCTTTAAAAACGATCGATAATATTTTAAAGAGTGTATAGCTTCCTGTGAGTTTGATCGATTGAATTCAAGCAATATTGATGACTGAGTATCTAAGTAAAATGATGCATGTAGTCATAACTACTTGGTAAGATATCATGTTTTTATACCACTTGTATTTGTAACTAACGTTACTGGAGTTTCATCCTACAAGGACATTTTCAAAATAGTTTTCTTTTGAAAATGTATTTGTGGGACGAAACTACGGTAACGTTAGTTTCAAATACAAGTACTATAAACACATAAAATTTAATTCTCATTTTTCATGATGTTGATGTACGAGTTGATGTACCTCGAAACGACAATGAGAATAAAAATGAGTTTTAATGCTGCTCAAAGATTCATTATTGGTCCGGTAATATTTCTCATCAATATTAATTCTATATCTGAATTGAAACTTTTCCGGTGCTATGAACTAAAATCATTGCATATGATGCGAATTCAATTTATTCATCAACAACTTTGAATTACAATAAAAATTAATGAAAGATGATGTGAAAAAAAATTCTTGTTACTATCGTTGTTTGTTTCAAATGTTATTCAACATTCATGTTGAAAATTGTTATTATTGTATTTTATGTTTTCACAGTTTGAGCGCAAACCAATAAGGTTTTCTGTAACTGTGAGTTGTTAATGAATTTACAGATTTTCGAAGAGTATTCATGTATTCAACACTTTTGTTGAACAATATCATTATTAAAACGGAAAGAAGTTGAAGACTGGACAGCTTTTACAGAGTGTTTAGTAGGATCAGAGTTTTTAGAAGGGTCGGTATTTACCCGATTAAAATGGAATCGGTGTCAACATCAATATTTTTGTCAGTTAAGTCTAGTTTTCGTAATTCAATGACTCTGAAATACAGTGCTTTTTTTTAATGCCCCCCCTTTTATTTTTTGAACGGGTCAACTTAAAAAATTGAAATTTGAGATAATGAAATTAATGCATGAATACTTCATTCTGAAGTGAAATTGACAGGTGAAACTTTCAAGATGGCGACTGGGCGCCATGTGGGAAAAAAATTAAATGGAAAAGGGGTTTTGTGACACATCTTTTCGGAGCTCCTGACAAATGCTTCACAAACCTAGAATATAATGTCAATATATTCAACTACTACAAAATGACGGGACTTTTATTAATTGCCTGAATACATTGACATTTAACTACATAATATGGGTAATAAGCTTGAGGTCAGTTCAGATTTGCTCGAAATGGTCGCCTTGAACTTCTTGACATATGAACAGCCTATCCGATATTTCACGCCGAACATTTTCGAACACAGTAATTTCAATATCTCTACAAATATTTATTATTCTCTGCCGTACATCCAATATCAGGTTTAGTTTCGTACACCTTTTGCTTCAAATAACCCTATAAAAATGTCCAACGGTGTCAAATCTGGCGAGCGGGCTGGCCATTCTGTAGGACCTCGACGGCCAATCCAACGACCGGAAAAAGTAGTAGCCAAATAGTTTCTTACTCGTCTGGAATAATGTGGTGGTGCTTCATCTTGTTGAAATACAATATGGTTTCTTAATATTCCTGCCCAAACGTTAATTTTGTCTGGATATTGGGTATGTGTTTCCCGGAAAACGTGAGGGTTGGTGTCACTCCAATAGCGGCAAACAAAAAATAACTTAAGAAACCTTACCGGGTTGTTGAAATTGCCATATGGCAGATAAAAAGAAATATTTCTAGAAATATCAATATTAATGTGTTTGTCTTCAGGAAATGTTTCGCCATTTTGTAGTAAGTGAAGATATTGACTTCATGTTCTAGGGTTTTGAAGTATTCGTCAGGAGCTTTGAAAAGACGTGTCACATGATCCCCCTTTCCATTAATTTTTTTCCCAGATGGCGCCCAGTCGCCATATTGAAAGATTCGTCTGTGAATTTCATTTCAAAATAAAGTATTCATGCATTAATTTCATTATCTCAAATTTCAATTTTTTGAGTTGACCCGTTCAAAAAATAAAAGGGGGGAACATTAAAGAAATGTACTGTATTTCAACGAGTATTTAAATAAATCCTAAAATTTGGATTTTTGAATTCATATTCTCAATTCTGTTTTCTAAAAATAATCCCAAAATATTTCTCTCATACACCAAAGACAATCGATCAAGAAACATGCAATCCTATAATTTTCCCAATTTTGCTTTCAAACTCAAGTTATTTGTTTAGCAAAATTGAATTCGGGATCAAACCATCTAACACTGACCTTTCTTTATACATGTTGAGAGTCTGTCAAAAACTGGTTCAAAAAACGGGAACTTCCTAGAACTCCTATCAAAAATGAAGTTCGTAACTTCCACTTCACAAATCACTACAAGACAAAGTTGACATCAGTCACCAACTCCTCGAAAAATCCTCAGAAGAGTGCCCTGCTATATTCACTATATTCGCGCATTTTGATCAACTCGCGTACGGTTCAAAAGCGCGGCTTCTACGATATGTCCATTCGCAGTCGGCTGTGGAATAAGCTGTCTGTGAACTCTACAGGTATGAACTCCCACCCAACCGATTCTCCGTTTCTGTTGGCTTCGTTTATTCGGCGCGGTTTCCTTGTTGGCGGCACGGTGAATTGGCTTGCAGTATGTCGATAACGGGAACGCGTATTTACTTGTATTTGTTTATATTCGGAGTGCGTTAAGTAATTTGTTGTAATTGGATAATTAAAGGTATCGCTGGAGACGAGCGAGTTTGGCGCAGAGCTTCGGGAGGAGATCAGAATGTTTAATGAAGGATGGATTGTTGATGTAACAGACAAACTAGCCGAGAACATGTATGGTTTGAGCGTTGGACATGTTATGCTGTGTCTTGTTGTTTTTTTATTTGCTCAGAATATAAATAGTCGGGTTCACAATTGATAATCTGAGTTCCAAGACCAAATATCTCAGAATCTATTTGAGATATCTGAAATCTGGAAAGAAGATGAAGAGCATAATCTTTACTTAAACCTAGTTCCACCTCTCGGAACTAAACCGACAATGTTTATAATTTGAATTTCAAGGTGAACATTCAACTGAAAAGGTATACTGGGGGTTCCAGCATTGACCCATTATGGAAGAAAAAAAATTCACCTATTCAGTATGAATTTTGTAGAATATATGTAAGACAAATGGTAGGTAAAGCTGGAAGCCAGGAACAAGGAACGAAAAATCATATACCAAATAGCGAACGAGAATGGATACACCCAAAAGACAATAGATAAATTAGAAAACAGAATCAAACAAAAACTACAGAACAGGTATCAAACCAATAAAACAGATAAAACAACACAACGATGGACAGCATTTACGTACGTAGGTCACCAAACCAAAAAACTAGCAAAGATCTTCAAACTCCCGAACATCAGCATCATTTATAAGCCAAACATGAAAATAACACCAAACATAAACAGCTATGAAAAAGAAGAACACAAAAACCTAAACGGGGTGTACAGCATACAATGCTCGAACTGCAACAAATTCTATATCGGCCAAACCAAGAAAAAACTGATCCAAAGTTTCGACGAGCACTAAAAGGCATACATAAACCCAATAATATATAAATCAAACCTCGCAACACATGCCATACAAAACAAACACAATTTCCCCCCACCAGAGAACATAAAACTCATGAAACAAGTCGATAAGGGAAACCGTACGGACATCTGGGAAATCTTGAACATCCATGAATTTAACAGTCATGATTCACAAATCAAAACACAAAAAGACCTAACATTCAATATATTAAACAAAACAATACACACTCCTTGAAAAAGTTAACCTAGAGACGATCCAGCACAAAGAATATTACAAATACCTTAAGTACCTGCATAAAGGCGTTCGGCCCGCAAAAAAAGACAAACAAGAGGTAGTGAGAATCTCTGAAAGGGAGATTGTCTGGCAAGCGCGGGTTAAGTACCTCGGCCTTCTAATAGACCGTGCTCACTTGGAACCCGCACATCATGTGCGTTAAATCAAAGATCGAGGGTCGGATAGCTAGTCTGTACCCTCTGATCAATAGAAGATCCAAATTGAGTTTGAAAAACAAAATTACCACTACAATACGATGTTCAAGCCTGTCATCATGTATGCTTCAGGCGTCTGGGGACAAGCGGCTCCGTCCAACATCTCCATCTTGGAAATATTACAAAACAAGTTGATTAGGATGATTGTGAATGCTACCCATATTCGCACCAGTTCCTCCAATAATGGCAGGACAGACAGCTCCGCTTTCTGCTTCGATAAGTTTGTCGGGGGTTGAAACGGACACCAATATGTCTTGGCCCAATCATGTCGCTGGAATTGTAAAGCTTCTCAAAAGCTTGGAACACTGTTCCGAAACAGAAAACTGAACAAACCTCAGCAACTTCTGATGCTTCATAAAGCTCATATTACATCTATGGAGCGGAGCTCCGCCCTGATTGGAGACACAGACACATCACCTGCAGCCTTGATTGTTTGGAACAAACACTTTTATATGACAGAACAAAACAATTACTTTTACATGTACGAAAAAATATTTCTCTATTTCGTTTGTAGTATGTTTTGTTTATGAATACCTATTTTTCTTTCTTGTATTTCAATGTTCATATGAAAATAACTATTTTGAAAGAGTTTTTTTGTCAGTTTGTGTCTGAAAGTTACTAATTGTATTTTGGGAGTCTACCACTTTTTTTGTAAAAAGATGCAATAGTGAAAGCCAAATAGTTTTTTCCCAAGAAATAATCTCTCTCTCCACTTTCAATTCAATTCAATTTAATTAACTAATTATATGGTTTACATCACGCATTAATTTTTGGGGTGAACTTTTCAGTTTGATCGTCTTCTAGAATTATTCATTTTTCACATAATGGAAGGTTAAAAACCTAAAAAATATCAACAAACACAATTTATTTCCAATCAGTTCAAACTACCAACAGGTGTTTTTAATTTTTTGAATGGATTCACCTTTGAACTTCCGCCTCCATCTCCGCTAATGTGTTTTTCATCACAACCACAATTTTTTTCCTTCGGTCATATCTCGTTGCTAGCACAGAGGTACATATTGGTTAATAGATTCTCAAAGATGAAGCAAAACAAAATTACAACGCTGGAGAACTTTATATTGGAGACATTCAATGAACATTGCCAAGTTGGAAACTATAGCTCGAACACAACATTCATAATTTAACACCATATAGCGCTGAACCCCAATTGACGATGACATTTTACCTTACGAAGACCCCAACTACGGAATCGACAGAAAACTCAATCCTTGAATATGAAAGATGAACGTGGCTCCCTAAGGCGGTCAGTTGCAGAGTCAAGTTGCCTTGCAAAGAAAGAGAGGACGAATCTCGTCCCAGAAAGGAAATAGCGGCAATGACGAACGTCATTTACGCCACACTCCGACTACGACACCTCTCGTATTCCTTCAATGACGTCACGGTCATTATGATCCCAAACAAAAACCCCACATTCCCGTACAATCATCAGCCGATGACCAAAGTAGTAAGAGACGTCATCCTAAAAATACTTGAGGAACAGAGCGAGGAAGTGAAAATCCCACCGGACGAACAGTTCGGATTCAGGTCAGAACACCTACGAATCTTGAAGTCCTAATGGTGGTTGACTACGCGACAGAAAATTTTAACCTAGTCTAAATACACCAGACCAATGTTCCGAGACGTCTCCAAAGCGTTCGATAGAATCTGGCACGATGGAGTGGTGGTCAAAATGACAAATTTTGGCTGCACAAGAACAATGGTGAGACTAATCAACTCTTCTCTAGCTGACCGACGATGCTAATGCAAAGTATAGTCTATCCATTCCCAATTGGAACGGCAATAAAAATAAGAGTACAGTCATAAACATTTCTTGCCTGTGGCCCCTAGTCGCCCAGATAGTTAGTAAACGTGCTATCAAATGTAGTTGAGGAATAAAGGCTCGGCTAGCTGGACTGGCTGAATACTAATTTTTTGTCCATATTGTTTTGCTCACGAAGAGTATTCAACAAGAACCCCAAGAATTCGGAACAATACTCTTGTTCTCCAGGAAATCGGTTGGAGGGAAAGATGATATCTTCTTACGAAACTGCAGCTGCATGAACAGGTGTTTGAGTTTGATGAATAAGTAGGAAACATGCCCGTTCTCGTTCATCATTAAAAATTCGTTCTTGAAATCATTATTATGCGAATGTGAGGCACTGAATCACAGGAGGCAGGCAATATATGGACGTACAAAATTACGCCCAGAAGGATATGACGAACATCCAACACGGAACCTGTACAAACTAGTACAGGTAACGAGACTGATAGAATGGGTGTCATGAGGAGATGGGATAATAAACGCAATAAGCCCAAGAGGCTGCAGTGTTTTCTGGAGACTTGGACTAAATGGACAAGTCAGACAGCTCCCAAGGTACAAAAAAAAAACCTCACGAGTGGTTAATCCTTTTAATCTGCCAACACCACGTACAAATATTCTGAAACGTTCACCTCTGCATAACATGTTTATCAAATGGAAGTCAGCAAGTTGTCAGTCGACATTTTTTACTGTTCCATCTCTGAGATTAGGTCTTTTCACTTCAGCTAATTCAATATGTATTGGTTTTGCCTTACAACTTATTGTAATTGTATTGTATTGTGATTTGACTAATATCCCTGTTCTTTAGTTGGGTGTAACCTGAACAGTGTATAAATAAATAAATTCGCCATATATTTGTGCAACCGGGCTAAACTATCACAGCAGAGTCCTTATGAAATTGATGAAATTACGTCAGCAGCAGCCGGCAATGGTCAACAGAAGAGGTTCGATCCTGCTCCACGAGAACGTCCATCCGCAAATTTCGTAAATTACCTTTCGAAAAAAAAAAGAATTGGGAGTAGAACTGCCGCACCCACCATACTTCCCAGACCTTTCGCCAACCAACTACCATCTTTCCAAACACTTTGATGAATTTTTGCCGGTAGAACTTTCGCCAATCAAGAACAGGCAAAACGGCCTTTCTTGACGTCATCGAATCCCGAGCACACTGAGCAATGATAACGGATTATTTCGATTGAATTGAATTGGTATTCGCTGGGATATTATAGTTAGAATTAGACTCATGAAAATGGATAAAACTTTGTAAACAACCTAATACAAAAGTCTCCTGAAACTTCTCGTACGAGTGAAAATTTCGGCTATTGGTTTTCTTATAGATAAATTCATTTGTATCCCAGCGCAGTGAGTAGGTATTAACGTCAGAGATGCATTTCATTAATTCGGACTTCCATTGTCTAATATGATATGAATTGATTTGAAATCCTGAAAAAATCCTTAACAAATTGAAAAAGATTAGCTGAAAAATAACAATTATATCAAGCAAAAAAAACTGAAATTTCAATGAAATAAAATACAAGCAACAACCAAAAAAAAAAAAATTGAAATATCAATAAAAGCTGAAAAT
>NW_019291595.1:67093-91951 GCF_000500325.1 Leptinotarsa decemlineata
TCAATTATGTTGTCTTCTTTTTTTTTTTTTAGATAGATAGGTCTTTATTGCCTAAAATGTAATACCATTTGTTGACAAAGTCATGTTTATAAATACATAAAATGTTAAAAATATATGAAATGTTGTTCTTTTCAAAGACTATATAGTATTCACAAAAATACAGTGAAGATGAAAAATAACAGACAAAAAAAACAATCAAAAAATATCAAAGATAAGAAAAAATGTTCAAATATGTTCTGTATCTTCACAGTAGGGAGGATGAGAGTAGATACAGCACTTAGGCAACATGTGATCCATTGTACATCCTCCCGAGGGGTTGTCCTTCCGGATCATCGTCCTTTCCAGGTCACTAGGAGACATCTCCTTTATATTGGCAGATGTAGGCCAAGACTCGCCGAACACACACCCTCTTTGGCAGCCTTGAGGTGTCTTACGGTGGCCTCCGCGAAGGTTTTGGAAGGTGCAAATATGCATTACTATCGTTGCACGGCTTCTTCAACCTTCTTGGGGTTACCTCCGTGGAGGTGCACAAGTCAGGGAGCTTTCCTGCAGGAACAACCGGTTCCTTGCCGTTATTTGAGGCGAAGCTCTTGGCGCCCGCCGCAGGAAGTGCTTTTGCTGTTGGAGGTGGAGTGGGGGAGGAAGAGGGTGCACTTATAGTTGCTGCCACTCCTGCCTCCTTCGCCCTCTTTCTCCTTTTTGCTTTGGCACCGCAACTGCGCTCACGCCTTGGCCTTTGTATTTCATCACGAGGTGATCTGCTATGTCCAGCCTCATTCCAAGCGGTAGATTGGGGTGGACATTTCTGTTCAATAAATACAAGTATTCTACTTTAAAAACATACACTTATTCATTTGCATGCTATTTCCTGAGCTTTTCAATTAATTAATTTCAATGAATTGAATTTTTTTTTTATATTGTTTTTGTAATATTAAGCGAATCCCTCTAGATAATCGTCAGATTATGAGACAGAATGTCTAAAACATAAAGATGAACCATATATATCTCAATCTGACGCGCTTGAGTATTTCAAAATGGCGAATTATTTTTGCACATTATAATAATGACCGCGAGTTTGCGTCAGATCGAAATCGTCAGATTGTTGAATGAGAGCTTTTTTTGTTGCACTTAACACCCCCTTAGAAAATCTGACGCGCTCAATAATTTTTTTTTCTTTTCACTTTTGATCCTTATTTATAACCACCCGCATCATGCAAACGATCAGATTAACATACCAACATTATTAAAAATACGTAGTACATTGATGCTATCAATATCTGACGCGCTCGAGTATGTCCATGCAACAGTATTTTTTTACATATTCAAAAATCTATAGCCGCTTCCCCCACCGATGAAAAAGTATATATTACATAACATTTTATTCTTCTTATCATCTAAGATTTGCAACCTGATAAGTCTCAATGACGCTCGAGTAAATCCCCATTTTGCATCGTGGGCTTCTCTGCTATGTGTGTTTGGCATAGTCTGCGGTTTCTTTTATGCTCCTTCAGCCTTGTTTCCATGGATCTCTTGGGATAGAGTTTTTCAATTCTGTCTGTGACCCTAGGAATGTCTAGTAGACACGCAAGTGCAACTATTTGAGCCTCCTCTCCGGTTTCAACCATGCAAAACTTGTTGATTTCGGGTACATTGTATCCTTTCGATCTCAAGGTCACTTGAAGATGTTCCAGTTCTTTCTCTATATGCTCTGGTCAACATATTCTTCGACGGTGCCTTCAAACCCGAAAAGTAGTGACACTGTTAACCTCAAGAGCTGTTTCACCTGAAATTGTAATTGTTTAGAAACAAAAATGTATTATTATAATACTAGGTAGTGCTAACATATTTGTAAAAAGTTTGGTGATGAGACTGCTGTTTGTCGAGATTTGACCGTTTGGCGGGCGATGACCGTTTTCCGCTTGATCACAGGTTTCCATGTATTGCGTATAGCTTGACTGAATGCGTCAATGGACTAAATATGTTCAGCTTCTTTGAAATTCCTCTTGAACCAGTGTTCCATCTCCCTGTAGATGACCTTGGCTTGGGACCACTTGATGTTATGTTGATGAGGCCAAACATGGTCTGCTATTCCAGATTTGATATTTCTCCTCGCTGTGTGTCTCTCTTGTGTTCAGCAATGCGATCAACTCCCGCCAAAAGGTCAACTCATGGTGAAGTGGAGAAAAGGAAACCCCAGTTACTATGTCATCAAAAATAAACGAAACAAAGACTCCTCTACCCCATTTGGTGCTAATATAACACTTTAATGACCCCGTACTACATTTCTACTGAAGACAGATTGAAGATTTTGAATTCACTTTGGCATATTTGTTAATGACTGTAACCTTCATTGTGTTGATCGTAAGTGAATGAGCGGTTTTTTATTTCAGGTACAATGTGAAGGTCATAAAACTATTGTGTTTTTTTGTTTTAAATTATGTTCTGCTTATTTGATAACAAATTTGAATTATTTTCAATTCATAACAAAATAGGATAACTGACATGCACATCTCTGAATCTATATATTAATCGAATCTTCAATATTTTGACTCAATTTCAAAATATCCAATTCATATACCAAAATTTCGATTTATGAAGTCGAAATTCTGTGTGGCCCTTCTGCGTTTCATTAATTATCATGTACCTACCAAGCAGATTTCAATGATTCATGAACGAAGGACATCCTCTGGCACAAAGAAACTAGTCAACCAAATAACCTCTGGAGGACAAAGGTTATCAAGATTATAGATACAGAAACAGCAGTATTCTGTTTGAATTTTTCTGAGTTGAATGAAATACTCACGTTCAATTTCCTCTTGCACCTCGAATAGTTCAAAAAGAAGTTGATCTTCAACTGCAGAAAAGTTTTATTGTGTTCTGCTTGGTCGTCCACCGGAAACTTCTTCAAGGCATATTGGTAGCGATGGGCTGCTTCTCTCAATCTACTCTTTCGGTAGAGTATATTTCCGTCTTCTAAAAGTTTATTGAGAAGTATTAGCCTGTAAAAAATAAGAAATAGAAACTCTCTATACTGATACTCTGAACCATGATCATAATCAAACTTCCGAGTGAATTTTTGGCATAGATTTAACCAGTTGAACTTTTTGAATTGAAGAAATGGAAGTTAATTTGCTGAGAAGTTACTTCAACAATACACGTGGCATAAACCTACATTATATCTGGTTTGCCTGAAGCCATGGCCCACGTCGCTGGTCCCAACTTAGCCCCTTTCTTCAAAAAGCACTGAACGACCTGGATATTTCTACAGCCTATGGCTCTGTCGAGGGGCCTCATTCCGTTTATATCTACATGCTCTATCACAGCTCCCCTGTCGAGAAGAAGTTGAACCAAGGCCTGATTTCCTTGGAAAGCTGCCAGATCCAAGGGAGTTCGGCCTGTTTTGTCCGTGTGGTTGATATTTGCTCCTCGTTCTACAAGGCATTGAGTTGCTTGGAGTTTTCCCCTGAGGCAGGCCCAACAAAGGGAAGTGAGTCCTTCGCGATCTTCTTTGTTGATGTCGGCTCCTGGAATGAATGTCATATTGAGCGAAAATTTTATTATTAGCGTTTCAAATATTACTTTCTTGAATATGTATCAAGTCGAGTGTAGAAAAAACTTTCGATTCAATTGTTACTCGAAGTGAAATAGACAAAGAGAAATACTACTACGTGTTTCTGTTCACAAATAATAGGTAAATAAAAAATTGCTATTGAACTTGTCGATTTTAGTATGATTTGATGTCACACATATGAAAGTATCAAATTATTATATAATTTTCAATCGTTTTATCAACATTCTTCTTTGTTGGGGTTGATATGGATTACTATCATTATCCCTGAGGTTGCGCTTGTCGGACCCTATCCCCCGAAGCCCTAATCCATTCGGCATTCGGCATCAACGACAGCATTAACAACGACGAATATCGTCTTGCTCTAATGGTCAGACGTATTCGCTTGTATGAGCCTAAGGTTGGGGAACGAATAGTTCCAATAAATGCAACATTTCTCGTTCCCCACAACGGGTTCAATATCTCCCGGAGCTTAGAGCAACACCGCTGTCTCGTCAAATCTGTAAAAGTGCTGTAGGTGGTGATAAAGCACTCTTAGGGCCGCGTGATGTCGATGGATATAGGCTTACACCACAAATGATGGACTCGCTGACAGCAAGTGCATCAGAGCATCAGACGCCTCGCAGCAGGCCCTGGACATTTTATCAGGAACCTCTATACCCATCACGCGGCTACGGTAGACTGAGGTGTTGAAGACACCATCCTGGAAGACCATGTGATTTCAGCACACACGAACTGAGGAAAGCGAAGGCCAAGGTCTTCAATGTTGTTGAAGAAGACCCCAATACATTGACTTATCCTTGTATTGCCTCAGGAGTAAAGTGATCTCTGCAGCTTTTATACGAGCCTTTTGCTGGACGGGTTCCAACTTGGTGATGGAGTTGGATCATCTTGTTCAGTGTTGAAAACTTGAGTTCATCAGCTGCTCGGGCAATTGCTCTGAAGAGAAATGCCCCAATTCCTGCTCTTTCGTGGCCGTAAACCATGCAGATTATTATTACTATCATCATTATTATTAAAATATCATTCACCTTAATGCAGTTCGAGTTCAGTAATTATTGTTTCTGTAAATTAAACATTTTGATGAGGTGGGACAAGTCTATTAGGTATAAGAGTGATTCAGTTAGCAACAATATTCAATAATATCTTGAATTGTGACATAAGCGTATTAGTATAATATTTCAGATAACCTGAAAAGCTAAAATGTTCAATGAAGTGAAAAACTGCAATAGACATAGACATAATAGACATAAATACCATGAAATGAAAAGGATGATCCACATCAGTTTCCAATTGCAATTATGCAATAGTTCATTCTACAGATAGATTCCATAATAATACGTGGAGAACTTTTGTGAAGCTATTATCTACGGAAGCGCAGAATATCCACATATTTTCATTTTATTCTCAATAATTCGAACTCAATATTTCGACTTCAATCTCAAAATTTAGACTTGATAAGTTCGACTTTATAAGTCGAAATTTTAGGATATAAATATTATAATCTCGAAATTTTTACATCAAACTCAAAATTGGAGTTTCACATATAATTATTTCTGACTTTCAAAAACTTTTGAGGTGACATTTCGAATCTTCAATATTTTGACTCAATTTCAAAATTTCCAATTCATATACCAAAATTTCGATTTATGAAGTCGAAATTCTGTGTGGCCCTTCTGCGTTTCATTAATTATCATCCTCTGGCACAAAGAAACTAGTCAACCAAATAACCTCTGGAGGATAAAGGTTATCAAGATTATAGATACAGAAACAGCAGTATTCTGTTTGAATTTTTCTGAGTTGAATATAGTTTTCTTTAGCTTCATTATATGTGTATTGATAACCGGCTAAGTTAATGCCATTGCTGTTCCACTATTCATGCTACGATATTAAATATATGCTGTATAAGAAAGAACACATTGGTTATTAAAACAGTTGTTTCAGGTGGGCTGAACAGTTAGTAAACTGACACACAGATGGCTTCACTAGTATTGAATCCATATGATCTCTGTTCAAAAGACACGTGTCATGTTATAATATTAAATATATGCTGTATAGGGAAGAACACATTGGTTATTAAAACAGTTGTTTCAGGTGGGCTGAACAGTTAGTAAGCTGACACACAGATGGCTTTACTAGTATTAAATCCATATGATATCTGTTCAAAAGACACGTGTACAAATTTCACAGCAATCGGAATATTAGTTGGTGGGATAAAACATTTTGAGTGGAGCAAATTCTGTTAGTTCGAAAAAAATTGATGAAAGAAATTGCTTTTGAAGCTAAGGCTTGGCTTGATGAACATTATAAAACTTTGCACCAGGAAAATCAGCCGTTGAGAAGTGAAGGTGAAATGAGCACCAAGGATAAGGCAAGCAGTGGAGACCTCAAAGAGGTTGTTAATGACGAAAACATAAAAAAGTTGACTAAATGATTTTGGATGATGATGATTGAGATAGTTGTGGCTCTGAAAATATCAGAGGAACGTGTTTTACATCGCGAGAGCTCACAACCGATCAAAAACAATAACGAAATGATCATTCTGAGCAATGTTCGACGCTGTTTCACCATAAGAAACACCATCGTCCTCTTTGCACGTGGTGCAACTATTACATAACATTATTGGAGCATTGCGTCGTGTCACAAATCAATGAAAACAATGGCCAAATTGCATAAATTGGGCTCTGAATTGCCTTCCCATCCACTGTATTCTCCAGATCTAGCCCCCAACGAATTTTTTCATGTACAGTGACCTCAAGAGAATGCTTGCTGAAAATAAATTCATCTCCGGTTAAGAGGTACTCTTCGAATTACCCACACAGCACTAGATATTCATGGAATATTCCCTGTATATCATAAAACGAACGTATATATTCCAAATATTCATAGAATATTCTTGGAATATATACATGCCTTTAGAATATTCATAGAATATGCTTGAATGGATATGGCAGGATTATTCCCGAAAGAATGTGCATAGAATGTCTATAAAAATATGATATCAACAGGTAACTTTTGGAAGCAGTGGTCTCATAAGGTGGAGTTCTCCCCCGTCTTCTTGGTGTTCACAGCAGATGTGCCTAAGCCGGAGAACAATTTCAACCAGTTGGCACTCTACACGGACGACACAGCTCTTCTGGTGGGATCCGCCAACAACACGCTAGTTACAGGAAACCTGAAACAACAAGCAAACGGATCAGCGGAGTGGGCCATGAAAGATTCGTATCAACACCAACAAGAGTCAGGCGATACTACTTATCTGCAGAAAGGTGCATCTGGAAGGACACGTGGTCTTCATGGGACAGAAGATTCCTTCGACGAAGGAAGCAAGATACTTGTGAGTCCCCTCGACAGAAAACTTACAGTCAGGTCCCATACCCAACAGATATAGGGTTGGGGCTAACCGCTCGACACAACCACTTCCCCATCATTGGACGCAGAAGTAACATGGATTTACTAGTAAAACTGCTTCGAATCAAGACCATCGTACTCCACACCATTTTGTAAGCCTCCACTGCCTCGAACCTGTGCGCAGAAACATGCAGACTCCAGATCCAAACGTTAATGAACGTCTGCTTGCTGGAGACCGAGATACATACCCAACTGATGCATCTACCGGGACCTGGATCTTAGCACCCAGTAAGTGGTTGTAGTCCTGAGAAACAACGCACTGAAAAGGAACGACCCCAGATTCCGCGGGAGGAAGGCCGACGAAACAGAACCAGAGACCACTACCGGAGTCGCCGTCCAGAAGCTCCGATGAGTATAAAAACCTTATAGACACACACACAGTCCGGTTTTAACACATACACATTAGTCCGCGACACAGAACTGCTAAGTACAGGGGATCACTATGCACAAACTACGTACAATAGTGTCAGGTTATATATTATTTGATTAAGGGAGTACCTATAAGCAGCAGACGCTGACTTCCGGCCACAAGAGGTTATATTTCAATCTGGCTGAAGAACAAATCAGAGAAGGTTGGCTCTAAGAGATTCTAGCTTCTTCGTGTTAGGAATCACACGTTAAAAGGTAAGACCTCGTTAGTCCTTAGCTCGCACAAGTTTCTCAACTTCTGATAGTTTTCGTTCGTATGGGGGCGTCAGCTGATTAACGGAAAAACAGATTTTAAAACAGATTTTTTTTTTCACACAGTATTCGTGTGAGAAAAATTCTCAGGGCTCTCATCCACTGGGGGGATGGTAGTGGTTGACGGTAGATTTCGAAGCTTGGCTTTGCGACTGACCGCCTTGAGGAGCCTTGCTTATCTTTTATATTAATAGATTGAGTTCATTGTCGATCCCATACATGGCGACTTCGTAAGTGGAAATGTCATTGCCATTGCCAAGCCCTTGCCCTTGCCAAGAATATCCCATAAAAGATGAACTAAAAATGTTTTACAGGACCACATTTTGTGTAAAGAATCGAAGATAAATAGAGTGGTTCATGCAGACATTGTAAGGATGTATTATTTCAAGACAATTTTGGTATATTTTGAGATATCCTGCGTTAGAAATGTATGACCACATTGGGATATGCTGCGGATGGTATGTGCTATCAGAGAGCATAATCGTTTTCAACTAGTGTGTAAAGTTTGAGTTCTAGAGTTCTATATCGGGTACATTGTTGATAATCTTTTTTTTCACAAACTTCACACAGCAATTTGATCTTCACAAGATCTCTGGTGAAGATCAAATCGTTAAGTGTAGTTTGTGAAATTACTATGGATCTTGATCTAGTAACGGCAAGGTCAGTCAGAAAAATCTTATTTCTTTCTCATTCACCACTCTATACACGATTAAAAATAATCATATCGTTTATTGCATTTGATTTCAATATATTTCTCAAGGGAATATAGCACCTTTACATTCTTATTCAATAAATAAAATATTTTTTCACACAAAAACAGTTATACTGCCAAAATTCTTAAATACTGCATATAAAATAGAGATACGTTCAAAACTCTTGGCAAGAAAATAGTATCAAATACAGAGCTTGCTGGATTTTCTTCATATTTACAAAATACAAACTTAAAAAACTGAAGTTCAATTGCATTGTGTTGTTAAACTAAGATAACTTAAAAATAAAAATAACAGAAATATTACTAACAAAGGCAGTTTTTTCAATAATACAAAGTAAGTAGAAAAGGCAAATGCTACTGCAAAATTACTACAATTTTCTAATTAAAGCACTCTCTACCACCTTACTATAATTAGAAAAGTGACATGTTCCCAGGTGTACAATAAATCAAGTTTAGAATTTGATATCCAATCACTTAGAAAAAAAGAACGAAGAGTGATCCCAGGAAAATTGAGTTATAATTGTTGATCTAAATGAAAATGTCAAATGAATTTTGCAGAAAAGTATACCTATCTTTCAATTTTATACTATACCTATATTTCAAGAATATTAAAAAATCTGCTGTTCAAAATACAACTCTGGTGGTCTGATGATTCAAATATAATTTAAAATAGATGTTTCAGATATGTATATTCTGTTAGTGGTCCTCACGATGGAGTGTTCGGTAGGTATCAATGATGACAATGGAGGTTTGTGAAATTCTTGGTATAATACTGGAAGATCACTTTTATGGTTTGTCAGAACCTTTTGGCTCTTCAAATCGTTAAGTCATAGTCCCTACAGTGCCATGATTTTAATGTCATTGCATTTTACAACTATTTGGTCACTAGATTGATGAAGTGAAGAAAAATACATCAGCTAATAAAAAAATTCAACATCCAAACTAGTTTTCAGTCGTATAGAAATTATTATTGATGAAATTCACTAAACCACTATAATTTTCCCAGATACGAATTAAAATATAAGGTTGATTTGGAGCTCAGAAGTACTGAAGCAATAACTCTCAAAATTGTCAAAGATTCATGTGAGAGCTGATGCCTCACTGCGAAAATGACATTTCAATCTATACGGACGTCTCAAAAAGCAATCAATTCTCTTCTGTACAGACTGCCTACAACCTGAAGAGTATTCACAGCCAAACTCTTTGTCATTTATCAAATCCCGTGAAGAGGGAATATATAACTTCAACGGAGTCTTTGAGTTCATTACCTGAAATAGGTGAGCAGAACATATACCAACAAAAACCTTATCAGACAGAAAATGAAATGGCAACTAATACTGGAGTGAGCTGTTTTTTGCAAAACATTTTGAAGAGATTGTGTTGAATTACTGAAAGGAAATGAATATTGCACTAGATTTTATCGGTTACGAATAATATTATTGAAAAAGACAAAAACTCACAGAAAAATTTTCCTGGGACCAAAGCTATATCAATAATTCTGAAATGGACTACAATAATTCGGAGTAAATTTTAAAAAAAAGAATAGTACATAATAAACACTGTCAAAATAAATACAAATATAAAAATTATATACATAGCCGTATACTTATCCTACTATTCACAACAATAAATTTTGACAGACTCAGTCTTCTCAATAATGCACTTAGCAAGGCACTCGTTCAATTAATTATATACTCTATTCGTGTAAGGCATCGGATGATATGTTGAAGTCTCGCAGATTTGACATGTTTCTGGAAGATGACATTTTGCTGGTTATTTCTTCGAGGAGGTAATGCAGTATTTTAGAATCGCCGTTGCCCTGGGGAGGGGCTCTTCGCTGGGCTTCTTTGACGTCATGGAGGGCGCTTTCGAACATATTCATGTCTAGCTTGGCCTTAGCCCTGGCAAAATAGGCTTCGTAGGATTCCGGCTTTAACTCTAACACTTGATTAGCTAACTCGACTGCTTCTTGGGGTTCCTGGAATTAAACAATTACTTTAGTAACTTATGTAACATATATGACAGAGTTTGCAAGACATTATTGATACTTGCAGCAACAGGCAGAAGGATTAGAGGAATGGGCCAACCTGTGGATGATCAGTATAAACCCTGACAAGAGTCAGGCAATACTGTTCACCCAGAGGATGGTACTCTCGGAAGTAAACGTCATCTTCAACGGACAAGAAACTCCGTGGACCAACGTAGCTAGATACTTGGGGGGTCAACCTAGACAAAAGATTAACGTTCAGGTCTCACGTACGGTAGGAATGGCGAGATCTGCCCGACAAAACATATTACCAATAATAGGTCGACGAAGCAACATGGGGTTGAAAACTGCTGCTGATAATGACCATGATATTACCGATAATCTTGTATGCCTGCACTGCCTAGGGCCAGTGCGCAGCGACATACAGAAGACAGATCCAGTCGTTTATGCACGGGTGAGTAAGGGCCGCCGTAAACGATCCAAGATATGTACTGAATAGGTACATATCTAGACCTGAACATACACTACGCATACATGAGAAAACACGCAGAGGACACGTTTGACAGAATTCAAGTTCATGACAATCCAGCGCTAAGCGATCTACTACTGAACAGGGATGACCCCAGATTCCGAGAGAGGGACACACACAGGAGGCCAACGAAGCAGAACCAAAGGCCACCTTCGAGAGTCGCTGTCAGGCGGCTCCGGTAAGTATAAAAATGTCTTAACCAGACTCCAAATTCAACTCATTTTCAGATTCACTAAGAAACAAAAATGCTTGCGATAAAAAACACTCGCCTCCAGTTGGTTTTTGGAGACTCCAAGCAAAAATTTAGTTAGGAAAGTCAAGATAAAAACAAACAATAGATCAGAAAGCAAAAGCACCTAAAGGCTGACTTTCGACTAAAAGAGGTCAGATGTCAATCTTGCTGAAGTGCCCATCAGTAAGTTGTGGATCGCTCCGGAGGAGTGGGGATGGATGGACGGGATGGGTGGACGAGATGGCATGTTCTGCACACATTAACCGTGTAGATTTCAACTCTGGACACTCAACCCGGGAGGGGGCAGGGGGCATGACATCATTTAGAGAAACAGGTATACTGAAAATTTCATACTATCAGAGCCTGTACGACTTGCAGAACAATATGGAATTGAACCATGATATTGATTTCTACACACTCTAAGAAAGATCACAAGAATCTGAAAACCTGAAAAATTGTCTAAGTAAAACTCAAGGTTAACCGTCTAAATGTGGTGGAAGTTAAATAAGCAACTGAAATAGAACGTTGCCAAACAGATAATTGTCAAATGAAGAGAAATGGTTCGTCACACCTATTTATGTTAGTCCCATATGAATGTAAAATAAGAAACTGAAATAGAACGTTGCCAAACAGATAATTGTCAAATGAAGAGAAATGGTTCGTCCCATCTATTTATGTTAGTCCCATATGAATGATGATATTCTAGCGGTTCATTCAAGATGCTACGTCATAGTGGACGGCAAAATCACTGTCATCATATTGTCTTTTAGGTTCAATTTTTATTTATGATTCATATAAATTTTGTTTCAAAATTAATGTTACAAGAAAATATTGAATTATTCGAGGATGACACAAAATTACTGTATTTTTCTTACGATACTGAAAAAATTACAACAACGTGTAATTTTCAAACTACGAGAGTTTTAAGATTGTTCATTGATGAAAGTAGGTATCTGTTGACACAACCATATTAAGATGTGAAAAAATCAAACAAATTTGGAATTAATACTCAATTTAGGATAATATATATCATTCTTTTCATATTTAAATTCAATTTGAGAAACACTTAGGGCATACTATACGAAAACCTCTTATGAGGCAGAATGAAATTATTAAATGTAGTTTTGAATTACCTCATCATGAAACTACGTATATCAAATTTATATACCTATGTATCACCTGATATTTCAGATGTTCAGTCTATTTTCCAATTAACAAACCAAACCAAAAAACTACTAGTTACATCATGATGTTCAGAATCTCGAGAGAGATCAATAAATCATTACGTGACAAGATGTATAATAATCTTCGGGGAAAATTTAAAATGAAGTAAAAAACAAACATTTTCCATTCCGAGTTAAAAAAAGTTTCTACTCTCTTCTTCCGACTCAAATTCTTTATTATGCATTTTTGTTTTTTTTTTTTCTTATTACAATTTGATCATCAATAAATGCTGTACACTTATTTCACTGAACAATTAGTATTAAAATAATTTTTTATTATGTAATTATCAATCGTTTCATTAACATTCTTCTTTGTTGGGGTTGATATAGATTATTATNATTCAATGAACATTGCCAAGTTGGAAACTATAGCTCGAACACAACATTCATAATTTAACACCATATAACGCCGAACCCCAATTGACGATGACATTTTCCCTTACGAAGACGCCAACTACGGAATCGACAGAAAACTCAATCCTTGAATATGAAAGATAAACGTGGCTCCCTAAGTTGGACAGTTGCAAAGTCAAGTTGCCTTGCAGTGAAAGACAGGACGAATCTCGTCGGCGGGTGCTGAAATCCGTACCCATACCCAGGAAGGAAATAGCGGCAATGACGAACGTCATTTAGCCACACTCCGACTGCGACACCTCTTGTATTCCTTCAATGACGTCACGGTCATTATGATCCCAAAACCCCACATTACCGGACAATCATCAGCCGATGAGCTGGACCCCATTGATGACCAAAGTAGTAGGAGACGTCATCCTAAAAATACTTGAGGAACAGAGCGAGGAAGTGAAAATCCCACCGGACGGACAGTTCGGATTCAGGTCAGAACACCTATGAATCTTGAAGTCCTAATGGTGGTTGACTACGCGATAGAAAATTTTAACCTATTCTAAATACACCAGACCAATATTCCTAGACGTCTCCAAAGCGTTCGATAGAATCTGGCACAATGGGCTGGTGGCCAAAATGACAAATTTTGGCCTCACGAGAACAATGGTAAGACTAATCGACCTTCCTCTAGCTGACCAACGATGCTGATGCAAAGTATAGTCTACCCATTCCCAATTGGAACGGCAATAAATATAAGAGTACAGTCATAAACATTTCTTGCCTGTGGCCCCTAGTCGCCCAGATAGTTAGTGAACGTGCTATCAAATGTAGTTGAGGAATAAAGGCTAAGTTTTTTATGATCCGATATGAATCAATCTCCAATGATAAACTGAGTTTTTCAGTTCTGAAATTTCTTCAAACTTTTCAGTGCTCCTCTCTTATGGATGACTTTTTTGTTCTAACCAATCCGATATCGGTTGAAAGCCATGATTCAACATAATATAAAGTGGGCTAACGGCAAAGTTATCCACAAAAAAAAAACTGAATCAAATTGAAATCCAATGAGCGCACCTACGAATTGAGCAACACCATCTAACATTAGCTTCTATTTAGTGATTCAAGTGACTGAAATCATTCCTGACCAACAATACTTAAAAGTATATAACAATTACTTATAACTTAATTTACCTTCATTGGCGTACATGCACAGTACAGGAGCATTCCCCAAGAAATCAGTCACGTGATTGGGAGAAGCTCCGGCTAGCAGCAGCAACCTCGACACCTTCACGTTCGGACTGTACATGTTTCTGATATTGCTTACGGCCGCCGACACATTCTCGGAACTTTCCGCCACCCAGTAACCTTGCAAATCCCTGGAACTGATCACCGGCAAGGACATATTTCTGTACACGTGGGCCTTTAAGATGTGATGCCCCAACTCCAGAGTTTTCTCGGGATCGAGAGGAGCTTGAACCCTTGACAACCTGAACGCTATGCCCGCGTGACCAGAACGTAGCTCACAAATGAACTTGGTCGGCTCGTTGTCGTCTCTACGAATCAACCACTCCCTGAAGGAAGGGTGGAAAAACATGTATGTATTGTCCAGTCTTTTCACTAAGAATCCAGAGAGGAGTTTGAACCTCTGTAAGAATTCGTTCCACGGCAAGAAATTGTCTACGAGTAACGAGTTTACGGAATAATAAATCTCTAAGAGAGTGAGAGGGTAGAGAGCTGCCAAACACACGCTGAGAATATGAGTGACTTTCTCAAAGGAACGTATGGTGGGGAACCTCAAATTGAAGTGGAGTAAGTAGATTTCAGCCAAGGTAACCGGAAGCACCTTGTAGCCAGAAGATTTCACGACAAGCTGACCCTTCTCCAACAGGTCAAGAGTCAGCTTCGCGAACAGGAAGGAACCTTGGCTTGAATTCAGAAGATGCTGAGAAAACTTGTGTTGGGAGACGCTACCACTTTCGACTTTTCCGGTAGTAGCCAAAGTAATATTGCTTTGTATACTGGGGCTGTTCTGCAATCTAAAGTTGATATAGCCTAAAATATCCTTCTGTATATTCTCATTGGACTGTATATTATCCAATGAAACTCTAGTGAACGGAAGCTGCTTGGTGAGTTCTTGAAGCTGGGTTCTAACCGTACCGACCACTTTGAGCCAGGAGGGAAAACTGGGGATATGTTTCACAAGGAATGTTGTTATCGTATCACCGTGGTCCGGCCTGTGGTATTCCGCATCGCAAAGGGCGTCAATAAGGATAACGCAGTTGATATTCTCTATTTTTCCTATTCGTCTTAGGCTCGCTAGAGGTTCCAGTATGCCGGTGGTCAGGGCGATATCTGGATTGGCAATGCACTCCTTGAGCGACAGAATATTTTGCAGGTGTGGTTCGCCAATGAGGTGCTCGCGGTAAGCTACCAATTGAGGAGCTTGACACAGCTGCGCAGCCAACGAATGGATGAAGTCAGGTACTGAACAAGTGTTGTTGTTATCGGCTTGGCAAAAGTGATATGCCACTATGCTGCTGGCTAGCTTCTTGATACTTTCGGAAACGAGATCTATTTGGTAATAAATGCTTTGGGGGCTTCGAGATCGTTCGGGTGAGTGTACTCTCTGGTAGATAGGTTCTTTTCGTCGTCCGAAACAGCTATATTCTACCAGCTGGAGGATAAGGGCTGTCTTACCCGTTCCTGGATTGCCGGTTAGGAGAACTCCAGGACTGGAAGAACCTAGTAGAAATAAAGTAAGTAAAGTAAGCTATTCGATCATCTTAAATATTCATAGACATAGTTCAGAATAGTTAAGTATGAGAAATATTTATTATGTCAAAACTTAGTATTCATTGCTGAACTTACTTGTGATTGTTTCAATTTCTTTGATGAGCCAATGCCTTCCGAGGAACAGAGGGTTGGATTCCTGGAGTGGCACTTCGAAAAACAAAGGTTTCAGGGTGAGTTGAGGGGCTTTATACTGCCTGATACGTATCCTAGGATCAACAGAGCCTTTGACATCGGTTCTTGCTGACCTTCGTATACAAGTTCTCCTATTCCTGAAGGTATTCATTTCGTCTTGTTGCGTCGCTGGAAAAAATAGGATAATTGAACAAATGAGAAATAATAATATTTTTTTAACGGGTGATGATATTATTTTTTGACTGTGTTGCTGTAACCCAGTAAGACTTGTGATCAGTGCTCATAATAAGTTTACCTCTTGGATACAAAGAGTAAATGAAACAATTTAGGGCCTTTCCGAAACCTGGTAAATTTTTGAAAGGTTTCGATAAGTTCTTTATTATAATTCATACTGGAAACAATAGAAAGGCAATTTGACAGATATACAGATATATCTGCTTGAAGGGCAGATTATGTTGAAGGAAACGGCTTGATGTCGGGGCACATAATAGAGAGAATCGGCTTACATGATTCAAGAAGCTTTCAACTGTTGTTTTAAATATCAGAACGTATCCTTAGAATCATCTTAGTATCGAGGGTAAAAGGAGTAAGAGGGATAAACTGTAGCTGGATAAACAGTTGAAATAATATATGACCGTTATCGGAAACTGATGTCGAAAGATTGTCCTCAGTAGAGGTTTCTTTTCATTGTTATGGAACTTTATATGGAAGAGCCACTATATACAAACAACAAACTTAAACAACTAATGGAACTACCGATAAAATAGTTTAGTAATTTTGTAATTACAAGTTGAATTGGCCAACTAAAATGTGTCATAACTTACTTGTGACGCTGTGTCTTCTGCTAACAGGACTGGAGCTGCAGTTGCTTTGCCCAGACATCGACATCGACATCAGCGAGGCGACGCTATCCGAACTAGGGTTAGTCCTGTGTTGATCTTCCGAACTACCCGTCAGTGTCGACACTGGGCTAGTATTATTTGACAACATGGCGGATGTTTCGTAACTTGCAAGCGATGAGCACGATTCGTGGTTTCTACCTTGGGCTCTCTTCGGACGTCGTGCTCCATCACCCAGAAGGAGACCCAGTCGCATGTACATGTCGTTTTCGGACGACTTCTTGTGAGGGATGGGTTTCAGAGTGGCTTCGTCGTCTATAATAGAAGCATGAGATTAGATGATAGTTGAGCCAGCATTTGAGATTCAGCCATTCTGTTATTGGTGCTTAGCGAGTTTCCAAAATTGATTTTTTTCTGAAATGTTCTGTGAAGTAGGTGAATCTGATTGAAGATCAATCATTTATGGTAATTTTCAATTATCTATAGAGGTTTTTCATGGAATCAGTTTTGAATGGAATATTAACACTCACTTTTGTGAATTGATAGTTTTGCAAATAAACTTGAAGTGAATAATGAGGAATCTATAATTAAAAATGATATAATGTTGAATTGCTTTTCGACTTGATACAAATTTGAATTTGGAAACGATTTATATCAACAATAAAAATATGTTTACATTAAGTTTATATGAAAAACTTCAACAAATGTCTTCTTCGCAAATAGATTAGATAATGATTAGTGCAGTCAATGCAGAGTTCTTACTGATGATGATACTGTTCAAATATTACTTTCATATTCAATCAATTTTGTAAACTCTTGTGCTTCATAAAACATGGTGTGGTAAAACAGCCACTCCAAGTTGCCACCTTTAGTAAAAGGGGATTTTTACATAACACTAACAAAAAAAAATGGAATATTGGTGAATATAAAACAAAATGCAGTGCTACATAAACGCATGCTGAAATAAAAATAAAAAAAAACAAACAAAAGAGAAACATCAATTTCGTGCCTGTTATCAGTTGATTGAGGCCAGAACTTGCACTTCTTGATCCGGCATTCCAAAGTGACCGCATTTTCCCCAAAACTACGCTAGACCAATGCCTTCCTTCGTTAGATGTTGTTGATGATGTCATTGCAGCTAGAGAAAATATTACATTCATTCGAAACAGATGCAAAGTTTAAATACCAAGATAAAATGTAAAATAAGTTTATGAAGAAATAATGAGTTTGATGTAATATGTTTGATGTAAAAATTTTAAATATTTGATTCGTTTTGTGTGATTATTCATAAAAATAATAACAATATAATCAAATTTATTGGAAAACGTAGCGAATAAGGTAGCATTTTGCTTAAACTATGCAAAGTTACGGAGCATAGCGATGACAAGAATGCAGTGGCGGCGCGAGGCCCTCTGGTACAAGAAGAACGGTCGATAAGATAGAATAGGCCTATATTTGTTTAATTTTTAGTGTTCTTCTATCACATTTCTCTGGGATATTTTTAGGGATAGCCAATTGTATCTTTCTGTTTTTCATTACACTGCTGACTTCAATTACACCCAGGAAAAATCCGTAGGCATTAGGTTGGGTGTGATACACTGTTTGGGACCTTTGGTGTAGTAATAAACATTACCGGAGTGTTTTCCCAACACCAAACCGTTATTTCAACACCTCGAAATGTGTTTCGATCACCAAGTGATCATCTTCAAGAAGAAGATCAAACTGGTGAACACTTGGTGGTCGAAACACATGTCGTGGTGTTGAAATAACGATTTGATGTTGGGAAAAAACTCCAGTAATATTCATTAGGTTGGGTGATCATATTTTTCAAACTTTCTTTACTCATAACTCAATGACGAATAGATTCAGATGAAGTTCTGGTGAGTTCTGAACCAAAACCGGTTGAATTCAGTGCAGTGATCAGATTTTGAAGTTGAATTGGCGGAATAAGAGTCAATGACTCATTTTTCAAATTTTATTCCTATAACTATTTTAATAACGAACGTATTACGACGTGAGTTCAACATGAACCATTTAGAAACCACTAGAATCCTGTGATGGTATCAGATTTTTTCAAAACAAATCGTTTGTTTTCATTTCTTTTCTTCGAAAAAAACTGAATTGGTTGGAAAGTATTAGTTTTGAACTTTGATACTTCACATTTTGAGGAATTAGTTGAAAGGGTTACACATAACTCGTCTGCAGATTTCAATTGCCCGCTATACGTGCGGTAGCTTCTGATTGGTCGGGGAATAACGGCAAAAGTGGAGGAGTAGGGGATGTCTGTAGTGAGCTTTGAAGGTATAAGGCCCAACTCACACAGAATGGACGCCTCATCTCTGCCAGACGTCCATTCTGTTTGAAATGGGCCTGAGGTCGTGTAATCGCCAGAATGGACCTGCTCAAATTTGCACGTGTATTAAAAATAACGGTTTGTTCAATTCACTTGAAAAATAATGAATTCTCAAAAATGATATTTATGATTTTTCCCGAAAAAGTCGAGAAGATTAATATAAATTGAAAGCATTCATCACTCAGCGGTAATTGAAGGAATTTGACTAGAATCAATCCGTTACAACGAGGCGTACTTTATTCGTAAGCACCTTGTAAGTATTGAAGGAAGTCGCAGGTCGACTATCTGCAGGCGCAATGAGTGGGAAATAGCATATCCGCTCCACTAATAACAATGGCGCGACAAATAGAGTAGGAAGAAGACAAAAAAGATACATAGGAAATGTATGTAGTTGTAGAAATTCAAATCTTACTTTGAAAGGAAATGAGACGACTTGATTTACAGTTTTTCAGAAGTTAAAATGTATACAGGGTTGTGTTACCTACTTCTCAGTCCAAGATTTGTATCAGACTTTTTGAGTGGACCGTGCGGTTCATCAAAAATATTGGTATTTATGTATTTATTATATTAATTTGTCTATAAAGACGAAAGGAAGCTTTTGCGTTGTGGAAATGTTCTTGACTGGGGAACTACCTGAATCTATAATTACCATTTTGCGATTTATGAATCTGAATTGAAGGCTGTGTGAGTCCCATCTGTACTCATAACCTTGAGAGTATTAACAAAGTATTACTTTTTTTGGTTTTTTACTGACAATATATAAATACTAATCATTGAAAATATTCCAGAAAAAGAACGGTATGCGTGGATTACTTGAATCAGAAATTATCCATGATTATATTCAAACAATTTTCAAAAATTTCTTCCTAATTTAGACGCGTTTCGCTAACATCGTAGCTTCATCAGTAGAAATGAATCGTTACTACCAATACGAGGTCCCGTTAAATAATGAGACTGGTTACGAAAAAAGGGTTTTATTATGAAAATTATTCTACATTCGAATGCTCCCCTTCAATATAATCCCCTCCCCTCCTTTCCATACGTTTTTTCATTGACTGAAGCAGTGCTTGGAGTCTTGTTTGGGGAAGGCCTTTAGGAGTTCTGTTGTTTTTTGCTTTACCGCTTCCATAAACTCGAATCGGATTCATTTTATAACAGAGTTTATCTTCAGAAACAACAAAAAGTCTCACGGTACCAAATCTGGTGAGTACGGCGCGTTTTCGAGCACTGGAGTGCGTTTATCGGCTAAATATCGCTTAACAGATAGCGCGTTGGCGGGTTGGCTGTCCTTGTTCATCTTTCACTGCCTGAATCACTGTGCATGCTGTTTTTGGTGCGTGCATTAGCATTTGCTCAACCCCCACATCCCGCTGCATACGGGAATGACAGAATCACTTGTGGTTCTGTTATTCCTTAACTGAATGGCATTCCAACGATGGCTCAATTCTAAGGTGTGTGTATCCGTGCCGAGAGGATGAATGACACTGAGCCTATCAGCTGTCACTACGGAACCTTCGAGATACCAGGCGCCCTCTCGTCGTAGCATCGCCTTGTCACGGTAATGCGGGGCTCTGCCGTGATTGACCTTCTTTCCCAAGCTACTAGTGGGACTTTAATGGACAGAGTAAACTTGAAAATTATTTCTGACGCTGAATCTATAGAGGAGATGGATGTTTAGTTTACGACTCCAACTAACCTCCCTGTGAATTTAGTTCAGGAGCGGGTCTACAGAGGATATGAATGTCGAGTTTACGACTCCAACTGACCTCCATGTAAATTTAATTCAGGAACAAGTCTACAGAGGAGATGGATGTTGGGTTTACGACTCCAACTAACCTCCCTGTAAATTTAATTCAGGAGCGAGTCTACAGTGGAGATGGATGTCGAGTTTACGACTCCAACTGACCTCCCTGTAAATTTAGATCAGGAGCGAGTCTACAGAGGAGATGGATGTCGAGTTTACGACTCCAACTGACCTCCCTGCAAATTTAGTTCAGGAGCGAGTCTACAGAGGAGATGGATGTCGAGTTCAGGAGCAAGAGCTTCTCAACTCCCCAACTCCTGATCCAACAACTGAACCATAAAAAAAGGTTTGGTGGTGCAGCCAGGAAACGACTGAGTCGCATCCTCAAGAGCGGGGTACGTTAAACCGCCTTCCACCAAATTCTTGAGCGGCGTACGCAGAATTTGTCCCAGGTGGGGGGATCAAACCTCCTATGCGCAGGAAATATTCTCCAGAAGATATATATATCCATGGCATATTCATAGCATAATACAATATCCTTAAATGTATATTCATGAAATATACCTGGAATATCTATTGCTATGTGGGTATAGGTCTATTTTGAGACTAAAGACAAATCGTATTATAAAAATGGTATAAAAAATCGTATGACCGCTATAATTTCCCTCTAAGGCAACTTAATCGAATAGTGTTAATGTTGTCTTATGCATGTATGTATGTATATTCAATTATAATGGAGTCAACGCTGAACAACCTGAAGAATGTTTGATGCTACAACTCTTTATGTACCAAAAACTGTCACCACTGACTGCTCCACCATGGTTAGACATGAATGCACTAAGATTCGCCATTCCTAAAGCTTTAAATACTTCAGGATTTTTCTGTCCAATGAGAATGGTATTTTAAGGATGCAGCGTCAATTGTACCAGAAGAGATAGACCAAGAAATGCAAATGAAATTGTCTCCAGTATTCAAAATTTTGAAAATAAGGTGATAAGAATTCAAGTAATTTGTTAATAGAAAGAAATTTGAAGGTACTATTTTTTTTATAATAAACATATGAGATGATTTATGAATATTCAAGGTTAATTCATCTGACTGAAGCCACATTTGTCGGTTACTACTTGAAATTCCGAAATAACGAAGAAAAAAAGAAAAACAATAGCCAGAAATGTAACAATATTATTCATGCATCTAATATTCTAACTTCAAATATCTTTTTATATCGGAATTGTTGAGGTGAGACGAAGAAATTCTCAAAATGAAGAAAAAATATTTCCTCATTTACAAGATATAAACTTTCTCAACCTATGAATTACTAGAAATTATTTTCTGTTATGGCACCCACCTCTGTCTAAAAGCAGTTCGATGATTCCCAAGTGACCTTCTGCTGCAGCTATCATGAGCGGAGACCGTTCCACAGAATCACACTGTTCAATGGCTGCATAGTTTTGAATTAGTCTTTCAGCGACAGCCCAATGTCCTTCTTTCACAGCGAGAAGAAGTGGCGTCAATCCTTTTTTGTTGGTTGTCGAAATATTAGCGCCTCTGTTGATGAGCGCTGAACAAACCGTGTGGCAACCATTTGCCGAAGCAATTGTGAGAGCTGTTTCACCTGAAATTGTAATTGTTTAGATACGAAAATGTATTAGTATGATACTAGACCGTGCTAACATATTTGTAAAAGGTTAGGTGATGAGATTGCTGTTTGTCGAAGAAACCAGAAGAAATCCCCTTTTGCTACGCAAAACATTTTTTTTCAAATCTCATGTGATTTTTAATGCATTCAGCGCTCACATTCAATTCAAACTTTCCATTAACATTACCACTATAAAAGTTCATATAGTGTGAGTACCTCTAAAATCAGAATACTCAAAATCTTGAATACATCACAATATTGCGATGCCCGAAGATGATATCAAATAGCGAAACACACGTCGCGGTTTTGTAAATTTTCAAGTGGATTTCTCACATCAATGTGTTTTTTGAATCCAGTAAGTATTTTGTTTGGACTACCCTTGATATATTGGACTTTTTCTGTTTTTCAATTATTTGTAAATAAACCATTGGTCATATCAAAAATACTCATTTAGTTCGAACGATCTTTCACTAATATGATTTCATTATGATTCAAAATCTATGATGAATGGACTGTTCCCCCAAAAGATGACTATTTATAGGTCATTCAAGTGCTTTCACCTATCCCCTCTTTTCTCTCTCTGCTTCAGAAGTTTAGCGGGAATTGACCATTTGGTGGGAGATGACCGTTTTCCGCTTTATTACAGGTTTTTTGTATGGCGTATAGCATTACTAAATATGTTCAGCTTTTTTGAAATTCCTCTTGAACCAGTGTTCCTTCTTCCTGTAGATGACCTTGGCTTGGGACCACTTGATGTTATGTTGATGAGCCCAAACATGCTCTGCTATTCCAGATTTGATGGTTTCTCCTCGCTGTGTGTCTTTCTTGTGTTCAGCAATGCGGTCAACTCCCGCCAAACGGCCAACTCCCGCTGAAGCAGTGAAGTGTGGAGAAGGAAGAGGGTATAGATGAAAGCGCTCATCACCCGAAGACGGCTGTGGATACTAACAAACGAAACGTGAAGTAACTTGGTTTGAAATCGTTTCTAATTTTTTAAATTTTTTCTGCTTACTTTTAGTTTTATTCATTAATTTTTATTTTTTTAATATGTAGTCACTTTCATTTTGTATATTGTTTGTTTTATTCGGTGTATTGTATTTTCGTTTCACGGTTCACTGCTCAATATAATTGATATGTTAGCTATTCATTATTATTTTATTGGTTCTTTCATAGACCATATTAGACAATGGAAGTCCGAACTAATGATGATATTCACCATGAAACATAACATTGTCAACCACTCTCAAAATAAGAGCCTTCAAAAAGTATTATCAGCTACACATACTTAGTTAGAGATATCCAGAAAAAGTTTTTTAGTAATTGCTGGTTCCCACCAAAATCACTGATTTCGGTGGAAGCCAGCAATTTTGGAATTAATTTATACAAAACTTTCGGTGGAAGCAGAATTTCAGTAATTTACATAAGCATAATGCTTATGCATAGCATTATGTTTACATAAACATAGTGCTTATGCATAGCATAATGTTTACATAAGTATAATGCTTATGCATAGCATTATACTTACATATCCTTACATAAGCATAATGCTTATGCATAGCATTATGCTTACATAAGCATAATGCTTATGCATAGTATAATGCTTACATAAACATAATGCTTATGTACGAGTTTGAAAATGTCTTTATAGGACGAAACTGCAGTAACGTCAGTTACAAATGAAAGTGGTAAAAAACATGGAAATTCACTTTCCTTCATTACGATTTCCTACCACGTAGTAACGGCTACATCCATCAATTTACTGTTTTTTTGTTTTGAATTATTTTTTGTTTATTTGATAATAAATATGGATTGTTTTCAATTAATTACAAAATAGGATAATTCACATGCACATCTCTGTGCATGTGATAATAGGGATATTTGGAAATTCCAAATGCTTTACATAATTTCTAGGTTTGCTTATGATTAATAACTGAGAGAATGGAAGTGAGGAATTTTAATATAAAATTCGTACCACTATCAATGTATTAATGTAACGAGTATTGAAAAACAGTAGGTATACCTGCAATAGAATCCTGAAGATCCACATTCACTTCAGCCATATCCAACAAGTACTCCACAATCTCTGTATGTCCTTGGCCCGCGGCCGCAACAAGAGCCTGCTGTGCAGCATCCGCCAACTCTACATCTTCGGGATTCTTGATGATCCAATCACATGCGAGTAAGTATCCCACAACATTCAAGCAGCCATTTCGGGCTGCATGCACCAGAGGGCAATAGCCTGCCGTGTCTGCATGACCTGGAGAAGCACCAGCGGCGATGAGCTGCCTCACGACGTCACAATGACCTTTGGCTGAGGCTAGGGAGAGAGCCGTGCATCCTTGGCTGTTTGTGAGCTCTACGTCAGCTCCGAATTCCAGCAGGAGAGAAATCATGGGAACGATTCCTGTTGATAATGTGAGTGAAGAAATTTAAAAATTTGGTGTAATTGCATGATGGGTAATGATATACTTCTTATATAGACCACCATTGATATATCGATAGTCCTGATACTCAAAAACACTCATTTGAGAGATAGTAAAATAATTTTCGACTCTCCTTAAAAGCTATAAACATATCTAGTTTTTTATGATCCGATATGAATCAATCTCCAATGATAAACTGAGTTTTTCAGTTCTGAAATTTCTTCAAACTTTTCAGTGCTCCTCTCTTATG